>BLSH010473117.1:1243681-1272848 GCA_018402905.1 Glandirana rugosa | reverse complement strand
CTTTCGAAAAACTATGAAGGGCTTGCAGGGGCGAAGGTCCCGCCAGCCCTGGCTTGTATGGTGAGCGGTAGTTCGGTCCCGACCGCCCTGGAAGCGGGGACGTTCGGGAAGTATCAAAAAGCTTTCCCAACATATAACCTAATACAAAAAGTATGGAATAAGGTCAGGCATATTCAGGGGGTGACAGGATTTACGGAATTTAGCCCTATATGGGATAATATGGCTTATCCTGAGTTAGCTAAGCTCCAAAACGCATCCAGGTGGAAATCATAGGGCATTGTCTATTTGTACCAAATCTTCCATAATGGAAAGCTGCTCTCCTTTCCGGCCCTGATGGAGAAGTTTAGTTTGCCAGAGACTATGCATTTTTATTATTTACCTACTGAGTCATGCGATACGTGCCCAGGGGAAGACTGTTGATTGGACTCTGTCTACTGCGCCGTTGTTTATACAACTTAGGGAGGCGGACAACTCTAAGGGGTTTATATCCCAAGGTTACTCTACCCTGCTTCGTATGCATCTCGAGAAATATCCCTCGGGGGCCAGACCGAAATGGGAGTTGGACGTGGGGCCGATAGACGCTGAGCAGTGGGAGGAGGCTCTACAGGGGGTGACAAGCTACTCCCTAAATGTAACACAAAGACTGACTCAACTATACATACTTCTGCGGGTTTACTACACCCCCCACAGACTACATGGTATGGGACTGTTGCCCGCCCCGACTTGTACTAGATGCAAAAGAGACCACGGTGACCTGATACATATGCTGTGGCGTTGCCCCAAGCTTCATGTATACTGGAGCGGGGTTGTGGACACTCTGAACAGGGTGTTTCAGGTATTGGTGCCCTTAGATCCTAGACAGTGCCTATTAAATCTCTTGGATGGGTTCGACTGGGAGAGCCAGACCTGTGTGGCTCTTACTAGAACTCTTTTCCTGGCCCGCAAACTGATTATGTTGCACTGGAAGTCTGGGTCCCCCCCGACAGTTGGAGAGTGGATAGCGACAGTGGGTAACACCCTGAGAATGGAAAAAATTATCTATCAGCATAGGGGGTGAACCTCTAAATTTGAAAAAATATGGGGAAAATGGCTTGATGTACCGGGGCTAGCCCCGGAGGACTTGATCATGGACAGATTGCTGGGCTTGCCTATGGTGTAAAGTTGCAAGGTGTGATGTGGAGATGGTTATGCTTTGTACAATGTAATGTACTTATGGACTGTGCAGATGTCATTTTACGTTTGTCTGGATTGTGAAACATTCAATAAAAACTCTTCATTGGTAAAAAAATAACCTGGCTTATTCCTTCCGAGATGCAGCCATTCCCCAAGATGATCGGTCTCCCTAGTGAATTGGCAACATCCTTGTACACCTTTGGGAGTGCATAGAAGGTTGGTGTGCAGGGATGTCTGATGCGGATGAACCCCAAAGATCTTTGGAAATCATCCCCTTTCAGGGCCTCATCCACTATTGCATAAAATTCTTGGTTTAATTTCTCAACCAGGGAGGCAGGAATTTTACAGTAACATTTTTCATTTTTAAGGATTTTTAAGCACATATTCTCATACATTTCATTGCCCATTATAACTATATTTCCCCCTTTCTCTGATGCTTTTATAGTTATTTTGCTCTCTTTTAATGATCTTAGGGCTCACTGCTGTTTGTGGGTTTAAATTGCTAGTTGTCTTACCATTTTTTTATAGCTTCTATTTCTCTGGTTGTCTGTTAGACAAATAGAGCCAACGTTGGGTTTTGACTTATAGGTGGAAATCTATGTGATTTTTTGTAAAACATTTTAACAATGTTATCTTGTTCCTCATCCTCACTTGTCTTATCCTCAAACTCTATATCCCATGTATCATTTGAGTTACATGGTTCACTTTCTTGTAGTAGTAGGTTCAGGTCTCGAATCGCCCTGAATTCTGCTGCTGTGAGGTTTGGCTCCACTTCCTCTTCTTTGTTCCCTTGTTTAGTGTATATACTTCTTAATAGTAATTTACATGCATATACTGTACATTTATATCCTTCACAGTTTTGAATCTATTCATACTTGTGTTTGGACAATATGATAGTCCTAATGAAAGCACCTGTTTCTCCTCCTCTATTAGTTTGTGAGAAGAAATATTAATGATATTCAATCTTCCTTCTGTGTGGTCTTTACTACAAAGGGATTTATCCCCTTCTGTGTGATGGGTGATTTTCATGTGTTCAATTTGTCTAAAAAAAAAATGTTTGTGTTTTCAGAGTAGTACCTACATCTTTGTCATTCTTTTGAGTTAAATTGGAGTTCCTACTTGTGCCTCCATCTTGTGTAGTGCTATGTTTAGTGCCATTATGGGGCCTACTACCTTTACCATCATATGATAATTCATTCTGATGTGTGTTTTTTGTTCCCTTGATGAACCTCCCCATCCAATTCATGCCATCTGTGAAAAGGGCCCTTTCTTTTACTTTTACAAAATGGGTAATCCGTGTAGGCGGAAGTTGAAGAAGAATTAGAGAGTAAATCAGATAAGTAATCACATTTCTTGTTGTTATCATGTTTCTATTACCTTGATTTCTTTCCTGAAATGTTTTATTTCCATTATTCCACCTATATGCTCGATCTCCACTAAAGGCAGTTTTATCTCTCCAATTTCTTTTCTCCTATTTCTGGAGTATTTGTTTATTGTATGTTTCCAAATATTCTTTCAACTTTTTTTCATATTCTATTGTGACGTTATGCGAGGTGGCTTAATGGACGGGTGATACTTGTCTCCTCACATGCGATCACTTTGAGGCGACTAGCGAGAGTCCGACCCGGGTTTTGCCAGCCACCGTGGCAGAGCTGGTTCCGGCCCAGACTTTCTGGTCGACTCAAAACCCTCTCTACCCGCATTTAATGACCAGGAAGAGAGCAGAGGAAAGCTCTATCCTGGATCTCAGAGGGAGAAAGCCAAGTGAGCTCCGTGTGATAATTTGGACTCAAAGATCAAGGTTTGCACTGTTATGTTTTGTGGGTGTAGGGGACAGCCCCACACTGTATAGAGAGGAATCCGACTGTTTAGTTTAGCACCTGACGGCAAGGTTTTGTTTTTTGTTTTGATCTTGCCAACCTGTCATAATAAACCTGGAAAGCCGCCAGATCTTAAAGAAATTGACCTCCATGCTTACTATTTTCCTCTGAAAAGTGATCACCGTGAGCTAATCTCCCACACTATATATTCTTTATGAGCCTTTAGTGGGGTAAGTTGAGCATAGAGAGTTTTAATCTCTTTGTCTAAATCAATTAGTTGTTTGATATTCATCTTGTAGAAGTAACATCAAGCTTTTGGAGCAATCATTTAATTTACTTTCCCATGTCATTCGTATTATCAAGTATAGGGAAAATTTGGATTATCAAACTGATTATGTATATCTCAAAAGACTTGATGTTTCAATGCAACGCTTATTTTTTCTCCAGAATTTTCCTTAGACTAGAGAAGAGAGAATAAATATCAGATTCTACTTGTTCTTTTGACGGATAATCTTTTTGAATATTAGACATAAGTTCTTTCCCTTCCCTACCCTGGATATTCCCCATATTGGATTTTGTACAAAGGAATAGCTAATCAAATTAAATTCTTTAAATTTTTACCCAGTTTGTTGTCTAAGCAACAACTGGGCCTATCTTTAGAAACAAAAAAACAGGATCATAAAGAATATATAGAATATCGAAAAAAGGAGAAAAAAATGGGATATATTTATATATATGGGACGAATTTGCATGTCATGCTTCGGCAGCTAAAATTGGAACGATACAGAGAAGATTAGCATGGCCCCTGCGCAAGAATGACACACAAATTTGTGAAGCGTTCAATATTTTTACTGTGGTTATTAGCGTCTATACTCACTCGTACTTACTCTACGTATATAGAGGGATGAACTGATATTCTCTTCCATTACGGCATTATAATATAGGGTCCTTAACCCATTGATTACCGGCAAGGCTGTTTGAACTTTGTTATACAGCTGTATGATGGTGCTCTGAGTGGACTTTTTGATTTATCATGTTATGATTGAGGACGTATACCCTCCACTGTGCATCATACTTTTCACTTGCCACTTCCTGCACCTACCTTCTATAGAGGACCCATCCCCTCACTCCGGGCTGGCGAGTTTCCACCATACCCTTTACTGCCCAGCCGATGTTTGGACATTGAGGATGCTTAGATTATAGGGCGAGGTGCTCATACATTACCTGTGTTCTGATCCACCTAGCATACCCAATTTGTCTCATGTGTCCGTGTGATACATGGGATTGATTTCTGGTATCCTATTCAGTCCCAGCTGTTTGCAGTTGTCATTTGGGTGTACGTGTGACACATGTCTAGACAGTGTTTTTATTGACAACGTTGTCAAGTTGGTGGTGTCTGTCTGTTATTTATATTTCATTTTTTGATTTGATTTAATTTGACTTGATGTATTCCTTTAATAAAGCAATTTCAATTTATTTTTAACTTTAGTGTGTGCGCTTTATGTCCCAGTGGCTCTCGTAGTGGCTCTAGGAATATTGAGCTTCAGTATTCACATTGTTTATGCAGGTTGCCAGCCATTGAGCCCCGCTATTTATAATTTTCTAAGTGATTGGACGAGCCTGTGTGGTGTCCTCTTCCTTTGGTTCACCACAATTTATGTATGCCACGAGTCTTAATTTTTAATTTATAGTTCAATATGTTATTGCATGCTGACAGTTTTCACCCAAAAACCCTAAATAAATCAATACCTTTTAGCCAATTTTTACATATCAAACATAATTGTACCACAGATGAAGACTTCCAAATGGAAGCATATGAGTTAACCAAAAGACTGCTCACAAGAGGCTACACTAAACCATCCCTAAAAAAAGCATTCAATCGTGTAAAAAATTTAAAAAGACAGGACCTCATTTTCAAACCAAAAAAAGGAAAGGAAAGAGGAAAACATCACCAGAATAATTATGTGATACTGTTAGGAAATGGATGCTATTTTTTGCCATCTGTGCGCCTATGCACGTTCGCGCGCGCCCATGCGCATGCGCTCCCATGCACGCGCACGAGCTGGAAACAGCGCCAAACGGCTCTATTTAGGCTAACAACACCCAGCAGCCAGTGCTGTCCATTCTACAGCGTTACCCTTGCCTACAGTAGTGTGTTTCCTGAAGTTCCTGTTCCTGTGACCCCGGCTTGTCTCCTGTTCTTGTTGTCTTCTGCCTGCACTGACCTCGGCTTGTCTACGGCCATTCTCCTGTCTCATCCCTGTGTACCTCGCTGCCAGCCTGTTGACGACCCAGCCGGCACCGGACCACTCTCTTGCCTGCTCCACTTGTACCGCACTGCCCGCCTGTTGCCAACCCAGACTGAACCACTACGCTACCTTCCAAGCACGAGCTCCGCAGGAACCCTCCATGCATGCATCACTACTCATCCAAGCCCTCATGCCTCCCTTCACTCTCAAGCTCCCTGTTTGCACTACCAGGGGTTCTGGAATCAGGGTCGTAAGAGAGGTTGCTCCCTGCATAAGCCAGACTCCACCACCAGGTGCATGGCAGTAACGGACAGCCATGTCCGAGTCTGCGCAGGAGCCCTCTCCAACGGAAGATCTTTTCCAGCATTTGGCCGGCCTTACACGTGCCATTCAGAGCTTGCAGGAGGGATACCAACAGCTCGAGGAGCGTGTTCAAGAACTCGCCTCCCCAGTTTCAGCAGTGGCATCTTGCACAATGGTTGCCTTGCCTGTAGAGCCCGAAGTCCCTTTGCCAGAACGGTTCTCAGGAGACCGCAGCAAGTTCCGTGCGTTCAGGAACGCCTGTGAGTTATACTTCTCCCTCCAGCCACATACGTTTGCATTGGAAGCTACAAAGGTGGGTGTCATGATCTCTCTCCTGCAAGGAGAACCCCAAGCATGGGCCCACCGTCTGCTAGAAAAGAGAGCACCAGCCGTGTCCAGCCTTGCCCTGTTTCTCCACGCCTTGGCTCAGCTTTATGAGGACCCCCATCAGGCTGCGTTGCATGCCCTCCAGCAGGGCTGTCATTCCGTTGAGGACTATGTGTCGGAGTTCAGGCGCTGGAGCACCGATACAAATTGGAACGACACAGCCCTGTGTCACCAGTTCTGGGTGGGGTTATCAGAATCCCTGAAGGATGAGTTGGCCCATGTAGGGGTCCCCCAATCCCTGGATGCTCTTATTAAACTGGCCATTCAGATAGATCGGCGCCTCAGGGAGTGCAGAGCAGAGAGATCCACAGGGTCTCCAAGTTTCTGCTGGATGCTACCACAGTCCAACACCACCGGCTGCTGTTCCTCCTTCGGCTACTGCGGATAAGCCTGAGCCCAGGCAGCTGAGGCTTCTTCGTCCTTCGCTTACCCCCGAAGAGAAACAGCACCGCCGGAACCAAGACCTCTGCATCTACTGTGGAGGTCCCGGGCACTATGTCAGGTCTTGTCTGGTTAAGAACCGTAAGGGCTATACCGCCAAGCCTACAAGTACTCCCAGTCTGCCAAAAATCTCTTCCTCTCACCTCGCTCTCTCCATCACTCTCCAGCTACCAAGAAGGAGTATCTTAGTCACCGCAACTATTGATTCGGGTGCCTGCAGTTGTTTTGTGGATCAGACATTTGCTGCCCAACACCTAATCCCTCTGCAACCAAAGGCCCAGGGGATGATGGTCAGTCTTGCAGATGGAAAGGCCATGAAGTCAGGTGTGGTCACCCACTAAACTGTTCCCCTACCTGCTTCTACTGCAGATGGACATCAAGAGCTTCTGCACCTTGACGCCATCACGTCACCTCTATTCCCCATCATCCTTGGACTACCCTGGCTTCAGACTCACAACCCCTTCATCAATTGGGCCACAGGGGAGATCAGATTTTCTTCCCCCTACTGCCAGCAACACTATTGGCCCAGGGTCCCGGAAGTCCCCACAGCCCTGCTATGCCTTGATGCTGACCCGGATATTGACTCCATCAAGGCCATTCCACCTGTATATCATGCCTATCTGGACGTGTTTAGCCAGAAGGGGGCAGAGTGCGTGCCACCCCATAGGCACTATGACTGCCCTATTGAGCTCCTCCCAGGAGCGGAAGTAGTGCCCTTTGAGCGGATCTTCCCATTGACTGAGGTGGAACTCTCAACCCTGAAAACTTGCCTAGACGATAATCTCAAGAAGGGCTTCATCCGCCCATCCACATCCCCAGCAGGAGCCGGGATTTTTTTTGTGGAAAAGAAAGATCACACCCTATGGCCCTGCATCAACTATAGGGAATTAAACAAAATTACCGTAAAAAAACGGTACCCGCTACCCCTGGTATCCAAACTTTTCTAACGACTCGGGGCAGCTACTGTCTTCGCAAAACTGGATCTTCGCGGAGCCTACAATCTTGTTCGAATAAAAGAAGGAGATGAGTGGAAAACTGCCTTCCGTACACGTTTCGGGCATTTTGAATATCTGGTGATGCCCTTCTGGCTCTGCAATGCACCGGCCACATTCCAGCATTTTGTGAATGACATCTTCAGGGACTATCTGGATCAGTTTGTCATTATCTATCTAGATGACATCCTCATATTCTCCTCCTCTTTAGATGCCCACCGTCAACATGTTGCTAAAGTCCTGGGTCGTCTCAGGCAACATGGACTCTATGCCAAAGCGGAGAAGTGTATCTTCGAGTGCCAAAGCATCCCATTCCTGGGCTTGGTCATTTCGACCACCGGAATCACAATGGACCCACAGAAGGTCTCTGCCATTGTAGACTGGCCAGCCCAGTGGACAAAAAAGGTGTTCAACGGTTCATTGGCTTTGCAAATTTTTTTCGCAAATTTATCAAAGGGTTTTCAGCCATTATCACTCTGATGACCCAGCTGACCAAGATGAACACCAGGTTCCGATGGACCCCCGAGGCATTGGCAGCCTTTGAGGCTTTGAAAGAACTTTTTACATCTGCACCTGTGTTAAAACACCCTGACCCCGTGTTACCTTATGTCTTGGAAGTGGATGCCTCCGAAACTGCCGTAGGAGCAGTGTTTTCGCAAAGACAGGGTGCTAAGGCTCTTCTCCACCCCGTGGCATTCTTCTCACGGAAACTGATAGACTCGGAGAAAACCTACGACGTTGGGGACCGGGAGCTCTTGGCTATCAAGGCTGCTCTCAAGGAGTGGCGCTATCTGCTCAATGGAGCTGCACACCCCATCCTCATATACACAGACCACAAAAACCTTGAGTATTTGAGGACAGCTAAAAGACTAAAACCCCATCAGGCCCGGTGGGCACTCTTCTTTTAGAGGTTTGTGTCCCACATCACCTACAGGCCCAGGTCCAAGAACATCAAACCCGATGCCCTGTCCCGTATGTTTAGTGACACAGAGACTCCTACATGACCAGATACCATCCTCTCACCCGGAAACTTTCTCCTCGCCCAGGAAGACCTGTTTTCGCACATCCGACGGGCAGTTGGCAAAGCTACCAATATCACCAATTCCAAACTACAGAAGAAAGGAGGCTTACTGTGGTACAGTGGCAACATTTTCGTACCTGAGGAGTTACGGCTATCAGTCTTAAAACTTTGCCATGACCACAAGCTAGCGGGTCACTTTGGTGTTCGCAAGACATTAGATCTTCTCCAGCGTACTTTCTGGTGGCCACAAGTAGATGCCGACTGCAAAAAGTACATTGGTGCCTGTCCTACCTGTGCCCAACACAAGGACAACAAAGCCAAATCATGGGGGCTACTCAACCCCCTCCCAGTACCAGAAAAGCCTTGGACCATGATCTCCATGGACTTCATCATGGAATTTATTAGAGGGCTACTCAGCTGTTTTCGAAATAGTGGATCGGCTCACGAAGATGGCACATTTTCTTCCCTTAAAAGGCACACCCACCGCTGCCGAAACGGCAGAAGTATTTATCAAGGCGATTGTCAGACTTCATGGGGTACCAACAAATATTATCTCCGACCGCAGAACCCAGTTCACCTCCAGGTTCTGGAAGGCCCTGTATTCCTCTTTAGACATTGAACTATCTCTCTCCTGGCCTACCACCCACAGACTAATGGTCAGACCTAGCGGACTAATCGAAGGTTGGAACATTACCTGCGCTGCTTCTCCACCTTATCTTAAAATAACTGGGTGCAGCTACTTTCATTGGCCGAATTTGCGTATAATAATACGGTCCACTCAGCTACCAACCAGTCTCCATTCTTTGCGAACTATGGGTTCCACCCGTCCTTCCTACCTAACCCAATTCCCGAATGCCCAGTACCAGCTGTTCAGAGGACGATGGACTTTTTCAAGGACAAGTGTAAGTTACTACAAGAGACAATGTCTAGGACCCAGGAGCATAACAAGGAGGTCTATGACAAGAAAAGGCGGGGTGAGCTGAATCTGGAACCCGGTGAACGAATCTGGTTGGCAACCACAAACCTGAAGTTGGCTTGCCCTACTAAGAAGTTGGGCCCTAGATTTATGGGGCCATTCCCAATCAAGAGGAAGATCAATAGGGTGGCCTATGAACTAGAGTTGCCTCCGTCTTTAACCACTTGCCGACCGCCAACTGCAGGTTGACGGCGACAAGGTGGCTCGATATCGCAAATCGACATCATATGATGGCGGCTGCGATATTGCGCACTGTGAGCGCGCACGCCTGCCGGAGGCGCGCTCGCGCGCTCACTGTGTTCGGGGGGACCAGGGAGCGGGTGCGGCGGACTCGAGCTCCTCCAGCTACCCGCGATGCCCCCCCCCCGCAGTGAAAGAACGGAGGTCCGTGTATGTAAACACGGATCTCCATTCTGTGAGGGGGGAAGGGCTGTGGCCACAGCCTTCCTGTAAAGTCAAACACTGTCACAGTTAGAACACACCAGGGAACACAGTTAACCCTTAGAGCACCCCCCCAGGTTAACCCCTTCACTGCCAATGGCATTAACACAATAATCAGTGCATTTTTGTAGCACTGATCGCTGTATAAATGCCAATGGTCCCAAAAAAGTGTCAAAATGGTCCGACATGTCTGCTGAAATATCGCAGTACCGCTAAAAATCACAGATCGCCGCCATTACTAATAAAAAAAAAAAAAAAACCCCAGAAATGAATTCTCACCATCCGTAAACGTGGCCACTTTTGCGCAAACCAATCAATAAACGCCGATTGCGATTTTTTTTATCACACATATGAGGAAGAATATAAATCGGCCAAAACCGTTGAAAAAAAATGTTTTTTTTATATATTTTTTTTTGGATTTGTATTTTAGCAAAAAGTAAGAAATGTGCATTTTTTTAAAAAATTGTCGCTCTTCTTTTGTTTATAGCGGCGATCAGAAATGACGCAGAGGGGATCAAATACCACCAAAAGAAAGCTCTATTTGTGGGGAAAAAAGGACGCAAATTTCATTTGGTACAACGTCGCATAACCACGCAATGGTCAGTTAAAGCGACGCAGCGCCGAATCTCAAAAAGGTCTCTGGTCCTAAAGTGTGAAATCCTTCCGGGGCTGAAGTGGTTAAAGATTCACCCTGTATTCCATGTAACCCTGCTAAAACCTGCAACCCCAGACCATTTTCCAGGCAGAAGGACTAAACCACCGGAGCCAGTCCTAGTGAATGGAGAGGAGGAATATGAGGTGGAAGCTATTATGGACTGCAGAAAGAGGGGTAACCACATCCAATATTTAATCAAATGGAAGGGTTACAGCCCTGAAGAAAATTCTTGGGAGTCAGAGAGCAATATACATGCTGAAAGACTGGTCAGGGTTTTTAAGAGGGATCATCCAGAGAAGATGACCCGCCTGGGCATCCGGAGGCTGCCCCTGGGGGGGGCAATGTTAGGAAATGGACGCTATTTTTAGGCATCTGTGCGCCTATGCGCACGCGCTGGAAACGGCTCTATTTAGGCTAACCACGCCCAGCAGCCAGTGCTGTCCGTTCTACAGCGTTACCCGTGCCTACAGTAGTGTGTTTCCTGAAGTTCCTGTTACCCCGGCTTGTCTCCTGTTCCCGTTGTCTTCTGCCTGCACTGACCTCGGCTTTTCTACGACCATTCTCCTTTCTCATCCTTGTGTACCTTGCTGCCAGCCTGTTGACGACCCAGCCTGCACCCGACCACTCTCTTGCCTGCTCCATTTGTACCGCACTGCCCGCCTGTTGCCAACCCAGACTGAACCACTACGCTACCTTTCAAGCACGAGCTCCGGAGGAACCTTCCATGCTTGCACCACTACTCATCCAAGCCCTCGTGCCTCCCTGCACTCTCGACCTCCCTGTATGCACTGGCATAAGCCAGACTCCACCACCGGGTGCGTGACAGATACTCAAATGAACATTAAGAAGTTAGGATGATATTAAAAAAACACTGGTCTATCCTTACTGAGGATCCAGTTATTGGAAACTTGGTAACAGAAAACCCTTTAATCACATATAAAAAAGCAGGGTCTATAAAGGAATACCTCATTCACAGTGAATATAATAGAGAACGAAGAAAAGACCCCTGCGGGGAATGTTCACAATGTCCAGTTATAAGTTTATTCTTCCCAATGGTAAATGCGTTATTGCAAAACATTTTGTGAACAGTAAAACAAAAGGTATGGTCTACTTAATGCAATGCGAGTGCGGATCATTCTTTATAGGCAAGATGTGGCAAGAATTAGGAAAACATGTGGGCAAACATATGTACAGTATGAGAAATGGCAATTTGTACTTACCCTCGGGCTAGCATATTGCCAAAACTCATAGGTACGGTATTGGATCAAATGCACATCCCATTATGTGGAGGCTACTGAAATAAGATCCCTTTCCAGCGCAAATTGTGCTGGATTAGGTATCTAAATGCCACAACCCCCCCCCCCCCCGAGACCTGAATGAGGTGGAAAGCTATAGGCCCTTCCTTGAAGGGTTCAGCTCAGACAAAACAGACTAAAATATAATGTATATGTAAAAAAATGGGATTTTTGACTTATCGTAAAATCAATTTCTCTGAGTTCATTGACAGACACAGCGCTACCTTAGACATTACCATAGGGTTATACCGCCCCCTACAGGAGTAGTCTTGTCAATTTTCCTATCACACACTTTCTGGCAAAGTAAAGCTCGTGTAGAAGTGGGTGCTGCAGCGATCACCAGCTAAATACTGGAAACGTCAGACATGTGTACATATTCGCCAGCACACCAAGGAGCACCGTCCAAAGATTATTTATTGAACGAAAGAGTCATCATCTGTCTGAGCCATCCAGAAATGGTCACAAATGAAGCAGACAGCCCTGCAATCACAAACCATGAGTCTGACCTCCGACAAGACTCAGTGGCTGCCAAATACACCCAAATCACTCAAACCACATCCAGGACAAGGAAGGCAAATTCCTTAGGATATGTTAACCAGGGACCCAGAGAAGTTAACGTCCTTATTCAAAAGGAAATCAGAGGAAGAAATGGTGGACAAAGGCAAACATCCACCTTATCCTTGTGGAATCCCAGGTAAGGTATACGACAAGATAATGCCACCAGTTCCAACACCCTGCAAAAGAAGGTGATAGCCACCAACAAAGGCCACCTACTGAAACAGAGTAAGCAGGGGAATCCCCCGAATCAGTATAAACAGAGGCTTCTGTAATACTGAAACCACCAAGTCCAGATCTCACGGCGGTAGAAGAGACCGCACCAGTGGAAACAAACGTCGAGCCCCTGAACAAAAGTATGCACCAGGGAGTGCAAGACCAGGGGACGCTGAAGAAGACTGCCAAGGCTGACACCAGGCCCTTGATGGTACTCAAGCCCATTTCTGCTCAATCCCCTGTGAATGAAGTGCAGAATCGGAACCACTGAGAAAGAAAGGCAGTCACCAAGAAACGTCAGCGTCCAGGCGCACTAGGTCAGCTTACCCAGACCTACATTACAATCCGGAACCAATAGAGTGACCGGAATCCCTGCGGCCATGATTCTGCGCAAAATCCACAGCCAAAGCTGGGGAGGAAGAAAGGCCTAGATTAAACTATATCGGCCCCACGTGCCACCAGAGTGTGTGAAGTTCTCACCAGAAGATCCCGTGACCTTGCCAGAAATCTCGGTCCCTTTCTGTTGAGCTGGGATGCAAAAAGTGCCCAATCGGAGACATATCCAATGAAACACGGCCCGGTGAAGGACCCACCCGTGGCCCAACACTCGCTGACTGAGGCATCCGCCTGCCAGTATTCCACTCCCAGAAAATGTAAGTTGGAGAGGGCCGGAACGAGACGCTCTGCCCACCGAAGAATGGTGGCCACCTCCAGGGCTACCAACACTCCATTTGTTCTGCCCTGGTGATTGACATAGGCTACTGCCGCTGCATTATCCGACTGGATTCCCACCAGGAACCCCCAAAGTCGATCCGTCCATGATCCAGACAAAGTCTGATCGCTCAAAATTCCAGGATATTGATCGGTAGTCTGGAAGCCTTCAGCCTCCATTGTCCAGCGACCCTGAGCAGACAGAGCTCAGTCCCAGGACACCTCCCCACCAGTGACCACCGTCCATACAAGGGGAGAAAGGATTTGCCCTGCCAAAGAACCGAAGAGCGAAGCCACCAGATCAGAGAACCCCTGGTTTCCCGGCCCAGCCGATCTGACTGTCCAGAGACCTTGGGCACTTGTCCCATTACGCCAGGATCTCCCTTGAAGGGAGCTTGTATGGAACCGTGCTAATGGAAATGCCTCGAAGGTAGATAACATCAGGCCCAACTACCGCATGCAGGTCCGCAGGGAGGCCCATCTGCCAGACAACAGTAGATGAAATGGGGCAAGCAACTCCTGGAGTTTGTCCAGATATAGAAACACTCTGGCCAGAACTGAAGCCCGGTCAGGCCCAGATAATCCAATGTTCTGGAAAGAGCCAGAGCAGACTTCAGGTATTATAGAAGCCAACTGGAATCTGTCAAGGTCTGTATAAGAGCTACGTCACCCCTCGGGGCAGTCAAGGTCAAGATCGTGCAGGTAGCCCAGGACCGCAAACCACCACTGACATAATCAGAGGAGTAATGGCGAAACCAAGGGGAAACACCATGAGCTGGTAATGCTCTTCTCCCACAGCAAAACCGAGGGAGTGCTGGGGTCAGGCACATAGTGGAATGTGTAAGCAGTCATTTGTGATGTCAAATAAAAAACCGAAAGTCCCCATGAGGAAGAAATGCTATCATTGTGCGGGTGGACTCCATTCTGAACTACTGTACCCACAAAAGCTGGTCAGAGCCTTGAGGTCCAGAATTTAATGCACCATGCCATCCATCTTTTGGACCATGAACAGGATTTAATAAAACCCCTGAAAACCGTTCTGACAGGAACTGGGACAAGCACACCCTGAAGGACCAGGGCTTGTACAGCCCCACAAGGAGAACTGCCAACGGTCAGATGACAGACGCACAATAGGAGGGAAAACCCTGTTTGGGGAACAAGGCAGTAACACTATCTTGTAACCAGATAAGATCAAGACGTCCCCCCACTCCAGAAACGGCTGAGCCCGCACCTTCAAGCTGAAGGAGCCTTGTCCGCGGGTCAGAAAATCCCGTTCTCGGCTTGCCAGATCAGGTCCGTCCGGAACCTCCCGAAGAGAGTTTGAAAGGTTTCGAACCCCTGTCCGTGGACCCTGAAGAACGAAAAAACAGTGTGCCATGAGAGGAGGCTCCTTTCCTTCTCAGACTGCAGAAGAGATGTACCTTTCTCCCTCGTGAGACATGTAATGATGTCATCCAGGGTAGCCCTAAAGCGACAATGGCTTTTAAAACCTAGTCCGCAGACCAACACTTAGGCCACAATACATGTCCAAGCACTACTGTGGAAACAGAGAGCTTAGCAACCAGGAGAACTGCGTCCAAGAGGCACAGCAGACCAACTGCAGTCCCTTGATTAACAAGTCCGCCATTTCAGCAAAGACAGGGGGATTCTGCTCCCCCTCGATGTATGTTATCTGTAAAAACCAGAAATTTCTCTACCGGAATCATGATTGTCTCGTGCAACCAAGAGACAGGGGGATCCACCACTGGTGGAACAGTCCACTTCTTAAGGAGGGGCCTCTCGAAAGGGTACCCCACCATGAGCTTCTTTGGAAGCACAAAGGGGCGCTGTGGACACTCCCATTCTTCATGGGCAAATTGTGCCAAAGAGGAAGGAGAAGGGAACGCTTTCCCCGTGCCAGGCGCCTCCTGGGTGCCAAAGGGAACCGGCCCTCTGCCTCAGCCACAGTTGCATCCCCCATATTTAAAGTTTCCGGCACAAATGTAATATGTGTGACAAGCAGAGCCTTCTCGTACGCCACTACAGTTGTGGAGGACTCATCCTCACTACCTGACCGGACAGGGAGCTTGGCCACAACCCCACAAGGTGGGCCACAACTGTGGCGACAGAGCCAGATTATCCTAGATCCCGCACAGGGGTGCCAAACAGGAGACGCCGACCTAGGCCCTGCACAGGGGATGCCACTGAGGCCCCCGTACAGGGGGGCACATGCTGAGGCCCCTCACCAGGGGCCACGACCAAGGGCCCGCACAGGGGGTGCCACTGAGGCCTCCGCACAGGGGGGCACAGGCTAAGGCCCCACACAGGGGCGCCAACCAAGGCCCTGCACAGGGAGCGCCAACCAAGGCCCCGCACAGGGGACGCCACTGAGGCCCCTCACAGGGAGCACTGGCTGAGGCCCCGCACAGGGGATGCCCATCGAGGCCCTGCACAGGGAACGCCTATCGAGGTTCTCACAGAGTGGACTGGGCGAGGGGATGCCAACCAAGGCCCCACACAGAAGGCGCTGACCTCACAGGGGGCACAGGCTGAAGCCGTCACAGGGGGCACCGACCATGGTCCCACACAGGGGAAGTCGACCAGGGCCCCGCACGTGGGACCCCCACAAAGGGCCCACCTAAAGGAGCCCCCAAAAGGGGGTTGCCTTTAGATACCCATAGCCTCTGGTAGGAGGCGGCCGCGAGGCCTAGTAGGCCGCACATCATGCCTAGTAGGCTGCGGCCTAGCAAGCCGCAAAAGCCGCAGCTGAACGATCTGCAGGTGGACCGGACTGATCCGAGCTGCGGAACGGAGGGCGGATGGCCTGAAACAAAAAGTGGGGGCTTCCACTGCCTGCCCCGGGCCCTCCACCCAGCCCCTGGTTGATAGGCCGCAAAGCTGCAGCCTAAATTACTGGAGGGCCGCCGCAGGAGGCTCCATCGTGGCCGTCCAGTCACCTGCCCTGTAGGCCCAACCAAGGCAGCAGATGGGCCCAAGGGGTACTCCATCCCCAATAACAACCCCAAGGGTGTGAGTGGGTGGTACAGTGAGTCCAAAAGGCACCTAGGCCAGAAGCCTGGTTGGGGGGGAGAACCCCGGAGGAACCGACCACCCCAGGGAGTACCCGCTCCCCACACCCCATCCAGGAAAGGAGAAGTGGGAGCCCCCTGCTCGCCGATCTAGCGAAGCATGCGGGTAATGCTCCAAGACAGATCCTCCTCGCCATGAGGTGGAAGTGGGGGGGCTGTCGCCCAAGTGGGGGGGCTGTTGGCCATGAGGAACGCTGCGATGCAGGCCTAGGCCCGTACATATGCGACCTTGCGAGACATTTAACTCGCAGGGCCAACCCCATCCAGTGGGACTATGTCGCAGCCGACCTAGTGCGTAGTTGTGGTCTGCACTCGCTTGCTGGCCAGACTGGGGAGACCACTGGATACTTAGTGACCAGCCTGTCGTCCAACTCGGCAGTTGTTTGTAGATCTCACCGGAAAAAAATCCAGGAAAAAAGAAAATAACAAACAAAAAATTTCCAGGACTAGAGATCCCAGCAGGGAACTTACTCCCGACTAGGCAGAAAAAAACTGAAGGGCTATTGCAGAGAGGAGGGTGTATACCACCTAGGACTGCCCATAGGCATAGCCAAATCTTTTTTTATGCCTAGTGTCCTACTCCTGTAGGTGGCGGTATAAGCCTATGGTAATGTCTAAGGAAGCGCTGTGTCTGTCAATGAACGAAAGAGAAAATATCATATAAAACTTTCTGGGGAATGGTAATTTGTTGGTGAACCATCTGGAACACTAAGTCCTCATTACCATTATTTTGCTTGGAGATCCACAAATTGGATCTGTATAATATAGTAATAGTTAAAGTAGACCACAACAATGCCACTGGGACAGCTTGAGCTATGAAAGCACTCTTGCCAAAGATAGTATATCATGTACATTTGAATGTACCGAAGGAGCCTGATATCTGTAGGCATAATATTTTGACTCTAAAATGAAATTGTTCTATATTGCAGAGTAGTAAAAATCCCTAAAGAAGAAATTATTTATACTTTTATTTTGAAACGTGTTGATATCCCCAACTTTCGGAAACCATCTACTGTCTTTCCTCGGTGATGGGACTGAACATCAATCAGTTGGGGAATATCCACTTATTGCATCTTTGATATACTATCATGATGTTTACTGTTCATGTGATATATGGTTATATGGAAAGATTTCTTTTAAAGTTTGTGATTTTCTAAAAAAATATTTTTAATAAGTAATAAAATACAATTTTTTATATATTTACAAAAATGTGTTTGACTTAAAAATCCCATCAAGAAAAGATATATATTGTAGCATTTAACAAGGGATGATGACAATCACACCTTCAGTCATATGAACCTTTTTTCACAGGAATAATCTATACCCGGTAACCTACAAATCCACACAAAGCAATGGCATGAATGATAATAATTATGATGGTGAAGGATGCTGTTATAACGCTGTTATAAAGTTTCTGCAACCAGCATACTATGCTGTTAGAGTGCAGTCTAGAAATAACCAGGTCTTCTCTTACTCGTGGCAGCAAATGAAGTCCTAATAAGCAGGTGTCTAACTAGACAGTCCTTTGTCCTAGTTTTTCAGTCAGCAAACATTGGGGCCCAGTCTTTACGGTGGTGAACAAAAATACAGTCCTACTAAAGGCTGCATGCAGTGGTAAAGGCTGCTAGTCAAATGCCCAGTCTCTATGTCAACAGTCCCCACTAGCAGCAACAAGGTCATTGGCAGCAGTGCCCTCCCAGCAGTCCCAACAGTATGGCAGCAACAGCCCCACTGTTCACATGCATTTTGGATCTGCCTGCAATGGCTGCGGTCCTCAGCCTAGGTCCCGCCAATAGGTCAATCCTAAGCCACTGCGCATTTCGATCTACTTTCCCCCTGGTCCCCAGCACACAGGAGCCCAATCTCTGGCTCAGGCTGTGAGCGTGTGTCAAGTGGGCACACACCCAGAAAGGCAGGTATGCTCACTCTGGTCTCTGCACAGCAAAAGAGGAAGCTCCTTGGTCAGCAGCCAGGAAATTACAGCCTTTCCTCCTCCCTCTCACTGTCTTCTTGTGGGTACTGTAGTTCAATGGTCCATAGGATTCCACAGCATGGCTCTCATTCAAGACTTCAACTCCCATAGTCCAATGTGGCCAGCATACAAGTCTATGGACATTCTTTCGCTTGTCTGTTCTCCCTGGTGGTGGGAAGCAGACTGTGTTACTAGATCCAGTTCAGTGAGAGCATAGAGAGCAGCTGCAGTACTGTGTTTTAATGCACTGTCTATCTAGCCAGGCACTTGGCTACACACTCCCCCGACTAGAAATCTTTGGTCCCCAAAGAAGTTACAGAGTCCTATCAGCATATAATGTCCATAATATTAGGTTAACATTTAAATGACTAAAGGCAAACTTAAGTCAATACTTACACAAACCCAGGTAAATCTTATTATACTGTATATATATACAAATATATATATATATATATATATATATATATATATATATATATATATATATAATTTGACAAGGGAACCTCCAACCATTTGTTAGGAGTAGCCAAAGTACCTTGTTCACAAGCCATTGGTATTGGGATGGCCCACCTAGATGTGTCAGGGAGTGATTTGAATCACCTTCCACTAAATCCTCTGTAGTGGAAAGAGTGGATGTTCCATGAGTCCTTTGGGTAGGGAAAATTAGTTCTTCAGAACTGTCATCTATTCCCCAACCAGGTTCCTCTTCCGGGTCTATGGATGGTTCAGAAGCCTCTGTGTTCTCTGCAGCTAGGGTAGTTAGAGGGTCCTCTTGACTTTCCAGTGATTGGCTCTGGGATATAAATGCTGGAGCGTCAGGCCTAAGGGTTCCAGTACAGGCAGTCCCCGGGTTACAAACAAGATAGGGTCTGTAGGTTTGTTCTTAAGTTGAATTTGTTTGTAAGTCGGAACTGGTACATTTTTAAGTGTAGCTTCAGCCAAAAAAACTATTTTTAAGCTTTTTGGATAGCATAGGGAAGGGTTAACACCCCTATAATATTTGTTTTGCTGTCTTTGTTTCTGTTCAGAAGATTTCACCTCACTTCCTGTCCCAATGATAATTGGATTTTGAAAATTTTGGGTTGTTGTGGAAACAAACCTTGGTGATAAAGCTTTGTGGAGACACCGTTTTCCTATAATAACTCTTACAGGAGTGAATTTCCCTTCCTATGGGTAGATTTCTTCTCACTTCCTGTTGTCTACCTCTATTTGTAAGTAGGAGTAATTTGTAAGTCAGATGTTTGTAACTAGGGGACCGCCTGTATCTGTTTCACCAGGCGAAGAAGGAGGAGTGTTGTCTCTGGTAGTGAAGATGGAGCAACCAGTCCATGTAGACATCTACCTCCTTACTGCATGTGGTGGCAAAGCCTTGAATCTGATTGCTGGGGCAGAGGAACTACTTTGGCTAATGGTAGGAGGTGATTGCGATGCCAGGTCTTTAATGGGCCTGTTCTTCCTTCTTAGCAAATCTTGTATACTGTCACTTCCAGAAACTGTTTACACCAATCAGCTAGGGTATACTTCCTGGGGACGCCCAGATTACTCAGCAGTACCCTACTGCCTGGTTGCAAGTCCTGCACCATCACTTTCAGATGAAAGTTTCTTTTGTGTTGCTGACCTCTGGTGTCTGAGGCAGCCTGGGCTTTTTCATATGCCGCTTTCAGATTCTTACTCAAATGGTCCACATATCTTCTATGGGATATCATCAAAGTTTGGTCTGGGGATGTGTGCCAGGTCATTAGGTAGCAGGGCCTCTTTTCCCAGCATGAGCATTTAGGGGGAGTACCCTGTAGCATTGTTTGTTGTACTTTGTAGGCATGTACGACTGCTGAGATATGCCTATTCCAGTGTTGTTTCTTCTCATCATGGAGCGTCCTGAGCATATCTAAGGGGGTGCAGTTGAATTTTCTGTGGGCACCTCTGTGGGGCGCCTCTGTTGGGTAAAGTCATCCTCTGTACGCATCTTGTGCAATAGTGACAGTATCCTTCGATTTCACCCCACATACAGGACCAATAGAAGCAGTCTCTGACTAGTTTTAAAGTTTTTTCAGACTCTAAATGACCATGATCATCATGCAGAGAAGCCAATACAGTCTCTCTATGCTTTTCTGACAGGAACAGTTTCTATTTCTCTTTGGGACGGTCTGAGGGGCCCCATCCGTAGACCATCCTGTCATGTAAATCCTATTCTTTGTGAATCAAGGGTGCTTCTTTTGGAGAGTTTACTAGCAGCAGATCTGGACATCGACCCTCCAGGGCCTTTAATTTCAAACTGGATCTTCCATCTGATTCTTTCTTAAAGCACAACTAAAGGCAACATACATATTTTAGTAAATCCTCATATAAAGACCTGAAAGTTACACATGGCAATAAACATAATAACTAAAATGATTATTTTTCTACCATATGCTGCAATTCTGGTCTATAATCCCCTCCAACAGTCCTCCTTTGGTGTATACAAGTAATGATGATGGGATGAGTTAAGCAGAGCTCAAATGTAATGTCCTGTCAGTGAAATAGCTTGTCTATCTATCAGTCCTCCAAGCCTTCTGTGATGCTCAGTGTTCTGTTCTCGCTACACGTTTGCACCTGGCGTGTATGTAGCTCAACATACAGCTTAAACCTTGGATCCTAAAATAACCAGACTGTCTGCAACTTTGGATCTTTATTACAATGAACAGGTGGTGGTTGTATAAGAATAGGATGCACATTTGTGGTGAACACAGCGATGCTGCCTTAGAAGGATTAGAAAAATGGTGTAGCAGGTCCCATGCAGTCTGTCCCAGTAGAAAAATGAAAGAGCTTGTTGTAGGAAGTGAAAGTAGTTCCCAGTGATATTACAGGAAATATGTCATAAATCATAGAACACTGCCCATCAGTAGTCTTTTGTTAGAGAGGTATCTTGTGGACAATGTTGGTATTACAATTCCAGAAGATATTATTTTCCCTTTATAGGCCGAAGGCATGACACTCAGTCTATTTTACATAACACACACCCATCTGCCAATCAATAGCTGGGTGTGTGCTATGTAAAACAGCATAAGTCATTACAGACAAGCTAGGTCTAGAATCTAAAGCAGTGGGCGGGCAAAGGAGGGACATAGTTGGGAGTGGGCGAGGATTTATGTATCGGTCATGGGCGGAGTTTTATCAGGATTTTGTGTAGAATGAAATGCGCCCTACTGTTAAAAATTATTTTAAAAATTGTTGTGACATGTCCCTGTAAAACAGGTGCAGAAAAATTGGTCCCTGGGTGTTGGTGGTGCCCTAAACCCAAAATATTGTTGGAAGTTAGCATCATCAGGATTCAGGAGGAATAAGATAGGCAGCATAGGCAGTCTTCAAGGGATCCCAGATCCCTAGCAAATTCAATCATTTGCATCAGCATCAGGGGCTTGATAGCTGCTGATCCAGGACTGATTCATTTTTATAAATGTGAGCCTATCATTGGAGTCTATGGACAGGCGCACTCTTTGATCGGTTTCAAACCCTCCAGCAGCAATGAATGCCCATTCAGAAAGTACGCTGAATGCAGGACAGGCCAGTAGCTCGATTGCATATTGAGCAAGTTCCGGCCAGTGGTCCATCCTCAAGACCCAGTAACTCAGTGGATGCTCAGTTGGAAAGGTCTCCAAGTCTGCTCTTGCCCCTAGATATTCCTGCATTATATAATGCAGATGCTGACAATGGTTGCTTGAGACTATCAGCCCTAGGCGGTGAGTACTGAAAAATTGTTTAAAGGCATTAGTCAGCTGGCCACCTTCTCCACCGCTCTTCCTTTGACTGAAGGAAGCCTCAGAAACACATTGTCCAGCAGCAGGAAATGGTAATCTCCCAGGGTCTGGAAAGGCATTGCACAAACTTTTCTTCAAGCTATCCTGAAGATGTTTCCTCCTCTGTGAAGGCCGGATGAGCTCTGCAACTTTACCCTTGTAATGTGGATCAAGAAGGGTTGCCAGCCTGTAATGATCCCTCTCCTTGATACCACGAACCCTGGGGTCTTTTTGCAGGCTTTGCAGCATCAGGGAGGGCATGCAGAGTACGTCTGAGCAGATATGAGAGTCCTCTGGGTCACTGAGGATGACATTATCAGGAACTACCTCCTCCCAGCCATGTATAACTACCTGGGTTTCTGGGGGACTGAAAACTATCCCTTGAAGACTGCTGCGTGTTGTCCTCTAAATCCATGTTGACACAATCCTCCTCCTCCTCCTCTTCTTCCTGTGCGTTTGGTGGCCCTGCAGGAATGCTATATGCATAAAGAGGGCCTTGAGAGGAAAGGAAGTCCTCCTCTTCCTCCCTCTGTTCTGCCTCAAGTGCCCTGTCCATGATTCCATGAAGCGTGTGCTCCAGCAGGCAGACTAGAGGGACAGTATCACTGATGCATGCATTGTCACTGCACACCATCCTTGTGGCGTCCTCAAATGGTGACAGGGCAGTGCATGCTTCCTTGATCAGTAGCCACTGACATGGTGAAAAAAAACAAGTTCCCCTGAACTTGTCCTGATGTCATACTCACAGAGGTACCCATTGATCGCCCTCTACTGTGCATGCAGCCACTGTAGCATTGCCAGTGTTGAGTTCCACCTGGTGGGCATGTCACAAATGAGGCGGTTGGTGGGCAGGTTGAATTCCTGCTGAATGTCAGTCAGCCGAGCACTGGCATTGTATGACCGCCGGAAATGACCACAGACTTTTCTGGCCTGTTTCAGAATATCTGGTAAGCCTGGGCACCTGGTCAAGAAACGCTGCACCACCAAATTCAGGACATGTGCCAAGCATGGAACATGTGTCAAGTGTCCTTGTTGGAGGGCAGAATGAAGGTTGGCGCCATTGACGCATACAACCATTCCTGGCTCAAGCTGCCATGGCGTCAACCACTTCTGAGCCTGCCCCCCGCAGAGCTGACAGAATTTCTGCCCCTGTGTGGCTCCTGTCCCCTAGACAGACCAACTCAAGCACCTCATGGCATCTTTTAGCCTGACTGCATGTGTAGCCCCTAGAGCAGTTTGCAAGCACTGCTGGTTCAGAGGAGACTGCTGCAGAAGAGGCCACAGAGGAGGGGGTGGAGGGAGCAGATGTGGCAGAATCACCACCATTTTTTGGAGGTGTGGTGGCGGAACTAGCTCCAACACTGAACCCTGTCCTGCATCCTTCCCAGCTGCCAGCAGAGTTACCAAGTGCACCGTGAAGGAAAGGTAACGTCCCCAACCATGTCTGCTGGACCATGAGTCAGCAGCAATATGAACCTTGTTGCTGACCGCCCTGTCCAAGGAGGCCAACACATTGCCTTCCACATGACGATAGAGAGCTGGAAAGGCCTTACGTGAAAAGAAATGTCTTTTAGGAACATGACACCGTGGAATAGCACATTCCACAAATTCACGAAAGGGGCAGAGTCTACCAGTTGACAAGGTAATATGAACCTTGTTGCTGACCGCCCTGTCCAAGGAGGCCAAAACATTGCGTTCCACATGACGGTAGAGAGCTGGAATGGCCTTACGTGAAAAGAAATGTCTTTTAGGAACTTGCCACTGTGGCACAGCACATTCCACAAATTCATGAAAGGGGAAGAGTCTACCTTTTGAAAAGGCAGTAGTTGGCAATTTGGCCAAGCTAGCAAATAAACACTGAGCATTTGGATGGCTAGGACAGTATTTTTTTTAGGGTTCAGCAATGGGGGTAGGGAAATTTGCCTGCTGAAATCAACTGGTGGTGTACTGCTAGCAGATTGGCTGCAAATACTTGTGGCACACATTGCTAGACCTTCATTCCTCTCAGTGCAGGCTTTTGAGAGGACTGGAGGTATAGTAGGGTTTGAGGTCACAGATGAGGAGCAAGGAGAAGTCCGCCTTGTTTTATGATGTGGGTCTTTGAGGTGCTGTTGCCAACGGACTGCATGGCAAGTCGTCATATGTGTTGTCAAGCATGTGGTGCCCAAGCGGCTGCTCTTCTGGCCACGCTTGATCCACTTCAGACATAGATTGCCAACAGCAACGGTGCGATCTACTGCACAAGTGTTGAAAAAAGCCCACACCATTGAACCTTTGGAAGTCAGTGGGGAGACAGAAGCACCCTGCACCTGTGGAGCTCTGCGGTGTGATGCAATAGGGTGGCTGTCCTTAAGCTGGCCCCTGGAGGACATCCTGCCTCATTGGAGTTGTGCCTCCTCCTCACTTTCCTCCTTTCTTCTCTTAGGCACCCAAGTACAGTGTCCTCATCATCCCCTCCCTCCTCATCACTGGAGCAAACTTGGCAGTATGCTGCAGCTGGGGGAACATGACTTCTAGTTTCTTGTCCTTCTGTGGCACCCCCTCTCTCTAGGCTCATGTTACTCCCTTCCTCAACCTGGAAAACAACATCGGAGCCTTCAAATTGCTGCGCATCCTCCATCAGCATGTAACCGACGCTATGGTCGAATAATTCTGGTGACTCCTCCGTGCATGATGGTGGGGCTATGGAAGGAGTAACTGTGGACAAGGAGTGGGTGGAATAGGCCACTTTGGCAGCTGCATTGGAAGACAAACTAGTATGAGCCTGGCTGACAGAGGATGAGGAGGATGAGGGCGGCTTAGTTATCCACTCCACAAACTCTTCTGCACATTGTGGCTCAATAACATGGCCAACAGCAGAAAAAAAGGACAAGGGTGACCTGCCTGCAGAGGATGCATGTCTGCCACCACCACTTTTCACTGTAGACACAGAGGCTGCTTGCCCTCTTTTAGTGGCCTGGGAGAGTCTGCCTCTCCTTGGTGACCTTCCGGACTTGATTGGGATTTTTTTCAACAACTCACTAAACTATTATTTACTGTACACCACCGAATGCACTGTATATATAGTCTACACTGAATGCAGTGTGTGTGTGTGTGTGTGTGTGTGTGTGCATATATATATATAAAGCCCTTTGCTGAAACGATGTGATCATTTTATTAAAGATTGGACTAATTTGAAGATCCTGGTGTGCTGGTGACACTACCTGCACTAAAGGAGGTTGGTCTCCCAATAATAGAGTCCCCACCTATTAATAAACAAATGTTTAAAAACTTGGCTCCTTCAAAATTAAATAATGGGAAAAGGGGTGGTCTAGTGGAAATTGAGGGAGCACTTCGTAACTTTAATGGTATCAGACCCTTAAAGCTCAGAAGTCAACCTCATGTGAAAAAAGGTACCAAGATTGGTAAACCCCTTAATGGTAAAAGGACTAGTGTAGTCTCAAGGAAAGTAGGAAGAAAGTGCTTTTGGAAGCGCACACGCAAAAAGGCATGGGAGTGTCTTTGTAGAGCCTGAGTAGATGTAGCAGGGGGACAAAAAGTCACCTGATGGGACAGGATTTGGCCCATGTGGATGGTAGCTTGCATAGTCATGCCAAAGTGAGGAGGTTGTACTGGTGTGTTCCGCCCTCTGGGTCGAAACGGGGGGGGTGGGATATGTGGCAGTGTGGTATCTCACCAGGGAAAGGACACAGGATTCTCAACCAGGTGGGTTGAGGGGCTCCAGGAAGTTTGCATATCTGAGAGGAAACTATTTTTTCAGTTTCCTCTTTGTTTAGGAAAATTGGTTTTGGGACCTGGAGCCCGGGGATTTTGTAGGGATCCGAGTGGGATGAAATCCCCAGTCCTGGGTCTGGTCAGGTGTGTGCTGGGCTATTTGTAGACACCTGACACCTGACCATTTGTAGACACCTGACCATGGTTTTGGGCTCTACCCTCCCGAGGAGTCCAGGCTTGCAAGGGAGAAGTCAGGGTGTGCATGTGTGCACTGGAGAAGCCTGAGAGTGCAGGTCTGCACTGAAAGCCAGAGACCCAAACCTGAGTCACTGACAGGAATCAGGAGGGCTCCATGTAGGAGCCGGAGCAGTGGTCCTGCTGCTAAAGAGAGCCAGGTGGCTTGGTATTTTTATTTGCAATGTGGCTTGTGTAAGCCAGGAGGCTGAATATACGATTATTTGATGCTGATGGTGAAAACCCCCTGCGAGGGAAACCATGCTGTTTTGTTTTTCTGAACTTTCTTTATTACAAGTGGGCCAACAAGCCCTGAAAAGGAACTATTTGGTGTGGACTGTACTCACTAATAGGCGCTACACTTGTGCTAAACAACCCCCAACATTACAATATATATTCTTACACTGCCTGAACTGACTTTATATACCATACACTGAAAGAGCTGTATATATTGTCTACACTGAATGCAGCGTATTATATATACAGTATATACTATATACTGTATGTATATATATATATATATATATATACTGTATATATATTCTTACACTGCCTGCACTGACTCTATATACTATACACTAAATTAGCTGTATATATGGTCTACACTGAATGCAGCGTATTTTATATATACAGTTGTGCTCATAAGTTTACATACCTTGACAGAATTTATGATTTCTTGGCCATTTTTCAGAGAATATGAATGATAACACAAAAACTTTTCTTTCACTCATGGTTAGTGTTTGGCTGAAGCCATTTATTATCAATCAACTGTGTTTACTCTTTTTAAATCATAATGACAACAGAAATTACCCAAATGACCCTGATCAAAAGATTACATACCCCAGTTCTTAATACCGTGTATTGCCCCCTTTAACATCAATGACAGCTGGAAGTCTTTTGCGATATTTGTGGATGAGACTCTTGGTAAAGCTGCCCATTCCTCTTGGCAAAAAACCTCCAGTTCCTGGAAATTATTGGGCTGCCTTGCATGAACTGCACGTTTGTGATCTCCCCAGAATGGCTCAATGATATTGAGGTCAGGAGATTGAGATGGCCACTGCAGAACCTTCACTTTATTCTGCTGTAGCCAATGACAGGTTGACTTGACCTTGTATTTTAGATCATTGTCATGTTGGAATGTCCAAGTACATCCCATGCGCAGCTTCCTGGCTGGTGAATGCAAATGCTCCTCCAGTATTTTTTGATAACATACTGCATTCATATTGCCATCAGTTTTGACCAAATTTCCTGTGCCTTGGTAGCTCACACATCCCCAAAACATTAGCGATCCACCTCCGTGTTTCACAGGCCTTGTTGACTCCTCTCCAATTGTAGCGTTTATGGTTGTGGCCAAAAAGCTCAATTTTGGTCTCATCACTCCAAATGACTTTGTGCTAGAAGGTTTGAGGCTTGTCTCTGTGCTGTTTGGCATCTTGTAAACAGGATACTTTGTGGCATTTGCGTAGTAATGGCTTTCTTCTGGCGACTCGACCGTGCAGCCCATCTTTCTTCAAGTGCCTCCTTATTTATTGTGCATCTTGAAACAGCCACACCACATGTTTTCAGAGAGTCCTGTATTTCACCTGAAGTTATTTGTGGGTTTTTCTTTGCATCCCATACAATTTTCCTGGCAGTTGTGGTTGAAATTTTAGTTGGTCAACCTGACTGTGGTTTGGTTTCAACAGAACCCCTCATTTTCCACTTCTTGATTAGAGTTTGAACACTGTTGATTGGCACTTTCAATTCCTTAGATATCTTTTTATATCCCTTTCCTGTTTTATACAGTTCAACTACATTTTCCCGCAGATCCTTTGATAATTCTTTTGCTTTCCCCATGGCTCAGAATCCAGAAATGTCAGTGCCAGCACTGGATGAAAGATGCAAGGGTCTGTCAGGAGTCCAGAAACTCACTGACCTTTTATACACACACACTAATTACAAGCAAACAGATCACAGGTGAGAATGGTTACCTTTAATAGCCATTCAAACCCCTCTGTGTCAACTTGTGTGCATGTTATCAGGCCAAAATCACCAGGTTATGTAAACTTTTGATCAGGGTCATTTGGTAGTTTCTGTTGTCATTATGATTTAAAAAGAATAAACACGGTTGATTGGTAATAAATGGCTTCAGCCAAACACTAGCCATGAGTGAAAGAACTGTTTTTGTGCTCTCATTCATATTCTCTGAAAAATGACAAAGAAATCATAAATTCTGCCAGGGTATGTAAACTTATGAGCACCACTGTATAAACTATATACATATATATATATATATTCTTACACTGCCTACAACAACAAGTGGGACACAATCATGAAGTGGAACGAAATTTATTGGATATTTCAAACTTTTTTAACAAATAAAAAACTGAAAAATTGGGCGTGCAAAATTATTCAGCCCCAGTACTACGAGAGACGCGAAATTTGCCTGGAGACTCTGATAGTGTCACGTCCACGTAAATATGCCTCTGAACTAATGTGTGTCCACCTAAGATAAATAGTAGTAATCAGTAACTCCAGTTGTAACCTAGTAAGTCTCTAGGAGTGACTTGAAGACCTCTCTCAAACGACGTGACTTTCATTTCCCCGACTTATTAAAACGTGCGGGTTAAAAAGTCAAAAAATAAACAATTTTTTCAAACTTTATAGGTTATTTAAAGCAAGGTGAAGTACTAACACAGGGTGAACAACAACATCCGTCACATTCTTATATATATATATATACATATATCAAATATGTCACCACGAGTATTCAAATGTATGGGACCGTCTTAAATACTAAAGAAACAGTAAAAAGTCTCTTATACTTACTCTCGTGTTTTTGTCAAGAAAGTGAGTACCGATCACAAACCGACTTCGGTAAATAATGGTTAGTTGGCACAAATAAGAAAAATTTAGTATTACTGTTGTCTTTGATGGTTTACTGGGACTAGTTTTCAAATGTATTGGACCACTAAAACCGGACTATTGTACGTGTGTTCAACTGTGTCTCCCCAAACTTACCGATAATTTCCATTGGTAAGAGTGGACACTAGACAAACGAACATTAATCACACACACATATTTTCCAGTCACTCAAAGACCTGAGGACTGTCTGGGAACGTAGAAAGTAGGTCACGACCGTGACTGTAAAGACCTAAGACTCGGTACCCCTTTCGTTTTCTTAATAGTTTC
>BLSH010473117.1:1233384-1243635 GCA_018402905.1 Glandirana rugosa | reverse complement strand
GAGATTTGTCTTCCAACAAGACAATGATCCAATACATAAAGCAAAATCTACAATGGAATGGTTCACAAATAAACATATCCAGGTGTTGGAATGGCCAAGTCAAAGTCCAGACCTGAATCCAATCGAGAATCTGTGGAAAGAACTGAAAACTGCTGTTCACAAACGCTCTCCATCCAACCTCACTGAGCTCGAGCTGTTTTGCAAGGAGGAATGGGCAAAAATTTCAGTCTCTCGATGTGCAAAACTGATAGAGACTTCCCCAAGCGACTTACAGCTGTAATCGCAGCAAAAGGTGGCGCTACAAAGTATTAACTTAAGGGGGCTGAATAATTTTGCACGCCCAATTTTTCAGTTTTTTATTTGTTAAAAAAGTTTGAAATATCCAATAAATTTCGTTCCATTTCATGATTGTGTCCCACTTGTTGTTGATTCTTCACAAAAAATGACAGTTTTATATCTTTATGTTTGAAGCCTGAAATGTGGCAAAAGGTCGCAAAGTTCAAGGGGGCCGAATACTTCCGCAAGGCACTGTATATACTATATACTGTATATATATACATATATATATATATATATATATATATATACAGTATCTCACAAAAGTGAGTACACCACTCACATTTTTGTAAATATTTTATTATATCTTTTCATGTGACAACACTGAAGAAATTACACTGTGCTGCAATGTAAAGTAGTGAGTGTACAGCTTGTATAACAGTGGGAATTTGCTGTCCCCTCAAAATAACTCAACACACAGTCATTAATGTCTAAACTGCTGGCAACAAAGGTGAGTACACCTCTAAGTGAAAAACATCCAAATAGGACCCAAAGTGTCAATATTTTGTGTGGCCACCATTATTTTCCAGCACTGCCTTAATCCTCCTGGGCATGGAGTTCACCAGAGTTTCACAGGTTGCCACTGGATTCCTCTTCTACTCCTCCATGACGACATCATAAGCCTGGTGGATGTTAAAGACCTTGCGCTCCTCCACCTTCCATTTGAGGATGCCCCACGGATACTCAATACGGTTTAGGTCTGGAGACATGCTTGGCCACTCCGTCACCCTTACCCTCAGCTTCTATAGCAAGGCAGTGGTCATCTTGGAGGGTCGTTATCATCAGTATGTCACAGTACATGTTGACATTCATGGTTCCCTCAATGAACTGTAGCTCCCCAGTGTGGGCAGCACTCATGCAGCCCCAGGCCATGATACTCTCACCACCATGCTTGACTGTAGGCAAGACACACTTGTCTTTGTACTCCTCACCTGGTTGCCGCCAGACACGCTTGACACCATCTGAACCAAATAAGTTTATCTTGGTCTCATCAGACCACAGGACATGATTCTAGTAAACCATGTACTTATTTTGCTTGTCTTCAGCAAACTGTTTGCGGGCTTTCTTGTGCATCATCTTTAGAAGAGGCTTCCCTCTGGGATGGCAACCATGCAGACCAATTTGATGCAGGGTGTGGCATGTGGTCTGAGCACTAACAGGCTGACCCTCCACCTTTTCGACCTCTGCAGCAATGCTGGCAGTACTCATACCTCTATTTCCCCAAGACCACCTCTGGATATGACGCTGAGTACATGCACTCAACCTCTTCGGTAGACGATGGCGAGGCCTGTTCTGAGTGGATACTGTCCTGTTAAACCGCTGTATGATCTTGGCCACCGTGCTGCAGCTCAGTTTCAGGGACTTGGCAATGCTCTTATAGCCTAGGCCATCTTTATGTAGGGCAACAATTTTTTATTTTTCAGATCCACAGAGAGTTCTTTGCCATGAGGTGTGATGTTGAACTTCCAGTGACCAGTATGAGAGAGTGAGAGTGATAACACCAAATTTAACACACCTGCTCCCCATTCACATCTGAGACCTTGTAACACTAACGAGTCACATGGGGAGTGGAAAATGGCTAATTTGGCCCAATTTGGATATTTTTAATTAGGGGTGTACTCACTTTTGTTGCCAGCGGTTTAGACATAAATGGCTGTGTGTTGAGTTATTTTGAGGGGACAGCAAATTGACACTGTTATACAAGCTGTACACCCACTAATTTACATTGTAGCAAAGCGTCATTTCTTCAGTGTTGTCACATGAAAAGATATAATAAAATATTTACAAAAATGTGAGAGGTGTACGCACTTTTGTGAGATACTGTATATATATTCTTACACTGCCTGAACTGACTCTATATACTATACACTAAATGAGCTGTATATATATAGTCTACACTGAATGCAGCATATTATATATACAGGGGAACCTTGGAATACGAGCATAATCCATTCCAGGAGAATGCTTGTAATCCAAAGAACTCATATATCAAAGCATGTTTTCCCATAGGAAACAATGGAAACTCAGTTAATTCATTCCACAGTCACTGCTTGTCAATGCAGTACTGTATGTGACCAGAGGCCCGGGGGCACTGGTGTATGCAATACCGTATGTGGCCAGAAGTGTGGTGGCGCTGGTGAGGCTCAGAGACTGTTGGAAAGATTTGGAAACCCTCGGAAACTGTTCACACTTTCAGTATTTCCGTGTATTTCCGAATGCTTCTGGCCGTCTCCGAGGCTCACCAGCACCCCCGCACCTCTGGCCACATGCGGTATTGCATGCACAGAGGCTTAATTCTGCTCGTTATGCGAGACACCGCTTGCAAATCGTGTCAGGATTTGAAAAAACAAACTGCTCGTATTGCGAAATGCTGGTTAACCACATTACTCGCAATCCGAGGTTTTACTGTATATACTATATACATATATTTTTCCACTGCCTGAACTGACGCTATATACTATACACTGAATGAGCTGTATATATAGTCTACACTGAATGCAGCGTATTATATACATATACTATACTGTATATATATATTCTTACACTATCTGCACTGATTGTATATAGGCTACACTAGATCTATATACTACACTGCCTTCATGCCACTAACTAAAGTAGCTAAACTAGATTAACGTTGCAGTCTTCACGTTCACACACTACACACGGGCGCTGTTCAAGTGGCCTTATATAGTGTGGACGGAGACCCCTGAGCCATGATTGGCCAAAGGCACCCTGCCTTTTAGCGAATCATGGCTCTCACAGCAGAGCACGCTGCATGCTATGGCCAATCAGCGGGCGGCTTTCCTGTGGTCTCGCACTGCATTTTGGGGCTCGAATTTGGCGCGAACGCCCCATAATGTTTGGATTTCGGCAAACAGCCAAACAGCTGATGTTCGAGCCGAACGTAAGTAGAGGGCTCATCCCCACCTACAACCAAGACTCCAATGGCTTCATCTCCTGTTGCCGCTCTGGCCCGATGCACTACACCTTGTGTCCCTTTTGACGTGAGTTGTGTCCACTCTTCTGGAGCAATCTCAATGTTGTAAAGCCTTCTAGTAATCTCTGTTCCTGACCCCTGAGCCATACTCTAGGCTGAAGCCGAACCCTAATAAGATGACAAGCCCCCTATGCTCAGTGGCATCTAACTCGGCTGTGGTAAGTACATATGTGGGTGAGTTATTGTCAGTTTTGACCACAAAGACTACACCATACAAGTAATCTTTCAGTTTGTCTACCACAGACCACTTCAAAGCCAAGAACTACAACTTGTGTGTAGGGTAGTTCTTCTCCGCAGCTGTAGAACTTTTGTTCACATACACAACAGGTTGCAAGTATCCATTGTGCTCTTGGTACAAAATGCCACTTAATCTGCCTTGACTTGCGTCAACATGCAGCTCATATGGTTTGGTTGGGTCAGTATAGGCTAGAACAGGGGCATTAGTTAAGCTCCTCTTCATCTGGTGAAAATCGTGCTCACACCAGTCTGTCCAATGGTCTTGGATTGATTTTTAGGGTTTCCTGTATACTTTAGTTTGTTTAATTGGTTTTGATGCACCTGTGTTATCTTCCTCGCCCTCACTTAGCTGATTGAGGGTGCAGGCTATTTTGGTAAATCCCCTCACATACTGTATCTTTGATAATAAGAACAGAACCCCAGAAATTACCTCAGTTCAGTCACATTACTTTGCCTTAGTCAGGAGGTAACAGTTTCTAACTTTTTGGGGTCAGTAGCCACTCTATCAGCATAGACAACGTGTCTGAGGTAAGTGACAGAAGGTTGGTAGAACTGGCACTTCTCTAATGACAGCTTCAACCCCTCGTCATTAATTTTTTGTAGTACTTTGTCTCGACATTCTTCATGCTCTTCAAGAGTTCCATCAAGCATTGGGAGGTTGAAACCCTGGAACATTCTGTAAAACTCATGGAAGTGGGCAGATAAATGCGGTATTCTTTGTCCTCTGGGTGCATGGGATTTTGGTAGTTTCTACCCTTTAAGTCTAACAAACTGAACCACTTCGCCGCAGACAGACACTGAAGAGCTTCTATTTGTGGAGCAGTGTACTCATCAGGAATAGTTCTCTGATTGAGAGTTCGGTAGTTGATACATATTCTGAGGAAGCCATTCTTTTTCCTCACTACTGCTATGGGAGAGGCACACATATCTTGTTCACAAAGGTCTTCTAGATCACCCAGCAGACTCTGTCAAGATCTTTTTCTGAAGGGCTTGTCTTCCTGAAGACGAATTCTGTGTTGCAAACTTTTTGCACATCCCACATCGAAATCATTCTTCAAAAATATCTCTCTCCATCTATTCAGGTGAAAGGGGGGCATTCTGTGGATAAAACCTCGATTCTGGAATCTCATTTGCTGCTCCCCCCTCCCACCAGATCAGATGGTGAGAATGAAATGGTTAAATTAACTTGTCCAATCAACATTTGTGCCCACAGCTTCACTGGGGAGTCGATAGTGTTGCAAACACTAACAGGAATCTTCCCATGGCTTCACTGCAGTGTTCTGGTTGACACGACTACTGAAATCCTCTCCACCCCAGTGTCCTCTCCCCGAAAATTAACTTATAGAATAACAAATGTCCCTGGCTGGTCCCAGGTGAACTTGACTGTAGCTCATAAAACAGCTATTTCCCCTGGTTGCAGTAACTTCTCACCTGTGTCCAGTTGCCATAACATCCCCTCTCCTTCTACTAGGGCCTTCTCTTCCTGTACTATGTGCTGGCATGCTTGTCGTAGCTTGGCGTGGATGCTTTTGGGTGTCAAGTCACTTCTTGCTGCAAAGGGAGTGAGTAGTCTCTTCACAAGATCAATGTTCGTCCCAACAAGCAGGGAGTTCTTTTAACACCAGGAGAATGAGGGCATACCACCGTATCAAATGTCTTTGATTGCCCAACTACAGTCAAAAGTCAGTTTGATTGGTAGGTACCCGTCTTAGGGGAATTTCTGATTCCCAATACCCCAGATCTCTAGGTCTTCCAACTTCTGTATAGGTAATCGCATAAGGGACTTATCGTAGAAGTCTCAATACAATAGAGTTACTTGTGCTTGTCTATCCAATAGAGTCCAAGTGTAAATACCATCTACTTGGACTGGTATTATGGTTGAAGGCCCTACTAACTTGTCTGGAAACTTGCTTGGGCTTGGTTCAGCAGTTTGTATTTGTACTTTCTTTCTAAACTATTTATGGGGTATCAACGGCTTTGTTAAAGTTCTGGGAGAATGGTGTGCATTGCCTTTCTGTCTGCCTGAGCTCAAGGGGAGTCAATGCATGGCTGCTTAGGAACTTCCAAGGGGGCCTGCTGCAAGGCTTTGGACCTTTGCTGTTGTTTCCTCACATCTTTGAATTTGGAGCTGACTGCTGTAGATGGGCAGCCAGTTGGCTACTTAACTGGGACCCTTTTATGTTTCTTGCCACCTTTCTGGGTAGAGGTTTCTGTAGCACCTTCAGGATTTTTGGCTAGAAGCTTCTGTAACTCCTTTAAGGAGTTCTTCTCCTTGGGACTTGTGCTCTGAAAAGTCTGGTTTCCTCACAACTGGGACATCTCTGTCCAGAAGGAGGTGGTGTGAAACCTGACATAACTTTCCCTGACTCCTTTCTAACAGACAAAGCAATCACTTCCTGTTTCACATCTGTGAAAATGTTCTGTATATTTGTTACATACCTGGTGGAGGAGTCTGACTTATGCAGTGGGTAACCTCCATTACGACCCTGACTCGGGAACCCCTGGTAGAGTAGACAGGTGGCTCGGGAGTGCAGGATGGCACGAGGGTCAAACTGGGTCACTGGTGATGGTATAGGTCCGTTGGTGCACTCGTGCACTAGAATAATGGTCGTACAGGCTGGGTCGTGAAACAGGCTGGCAGTGCGGTACAAGAGGAGCAGGCAGGCAGATAGTCGGGTTCAGGCTGGGTCCTCAACAGGCGGGCAAGCAAAGTACAGGAGGGCTAGGCAAGAGAGTGGTTGTAGACAGTGCAGGGGTCGGTGCAGGCAGAAATCAGCAAAGTCAGACAATCCGGGTCACAGGAACAGATACAGGTAACTCAGGAAAACACACCATACGCTGTAGATCAGACAGCACTTGCTACAGGAAGCAGGAAGTTCAAATAGAGCTGCTCCTCCATGAACTAGAGGAAACAACAATCAAATGCAATTATCCCTCAGCACAATCTTCTAACAATATTCTCTTGAGTTTCCACCACTTGAATAACTGTCTTATGCAACTCCAGGTGAGTCTGCACTACTTGTGCCAGTAAATATTGTATTGTCAGATCAGACAGCATTTGGGATGAGGTCTCTCTTGACAGCTCAATGTCTGACTCATATATTGACTCATTGCCATCATCCTCTGAGAAGTACTTTTCTACCTGAACAGGGCAAGTGAGAACCTACTGTCTCTTGAGAATTTGTTTTGTGCAGGTTTCTTGACTTTTCTTTTCTAACAAAGCGTCTTCTTCCCTACCTTCCTTCACCAACTCTGGATAGGTGGGAGTGTTTTTGAGCCCTTCAGGAGAAACTTTAGGACAATAGAATGGTTTGGATATGATCACTGTAGACCTTGGTCAAGCTAAATTCTGTCAGTATTTCTTCGGTCTATTCCTTTCTTCTTGATGATCTGCTGTAGGAGCTTGTCCACTTGGATTATGTATTCAGACAACTTCTTCTCTCCGTATTGATACAGTGCCTTGAAAAAGTATTCATACTCCTTGAAATTTTCCACATTTTGTCATGTTACAACCAAAAATGTAACTGTATTTTATTGGGATTTTATGTGACAGACCAACACAAAGTGGCACATAATTGTGAAGTGGAAGAAAAATGATAAATAGTTTTCAAAATTTTTTACAAATACATATCTGAAAAGTGTGGTGTGCATTTGTATTCAGCCCCCCTGAGTCAATACTTTGTAGAACCACCTTTCTCTGCAATTACAGCTGCAAGTCTTTTTTGCTTATGTTGCCACCAGCTTAGCACATCTAGAGAGTGACATTTTTGCCCATTTTTCTTTGCAAAATAGCTCAAGCTCTGTTCGATTGGATGGGGGGCATCTGTGAAAAGCAATTTTAAAGTCTTACCACAGATCCTCAATTGGATTTAGGTCTGGACTTTGACTGGGCCATTCTAACAAATGAATGTGCTTTGATCTAAACCATTCCATTGTAGCTCTGGCTGTATGTTTAGGGTTGTTGACCTGCTGGAAGGTAAACCTCTGCCCAAGTCTCAAGTCTTTTGCAGACTCTAACAGGTTTTCTTCTAAGATTGCCTTCTATTTGGCTCCATCCATCTTCCCATCAACTCTGACCAGCTTCCCTGTCCCTGCTGAAGAAATGTATCCCCCCAACATGATGCTGCCACCACCATGTTTCACGGTGGGGATGGTGTGTTCAGGGTGATGTGCCGTGTTAGTTTTCCACCACACATAGGGTTTTGCTTCTAGGCCAAAAAGTTTAATTTTGGTCTCATCTGACCAGAGCACCTTCTTCCATATGCTTGCTGTGTCCCCCGCATGGCTTCTCGCAAACTAAAAATGGGACTTCTTCTGACTTCCTTTCAACAATGGCTTTCTTCTTGCCACTCTTTCATAAAGGCCAGATTTGTGGAGTGCACGACTAATAGTTGTCCTGTGGATAGATTCTCCCACCTGAGCTGTGAATCGCTGCAGCTGTTCCAGAGTTACCATGGAACTCTTGGCTGCTACTCTGATTAATGCTCTACTTGCCCGGCCTGGTAGGTTTGCAGTTGTGTCGTACTCTTTCCATTTTCAGATGATGGATTGAACAGTGCTCTGTGAGATGTTCAAAGCTTGGGATAATTTTTATGGCCTAACTCTGCTTGCTTTAAACTGCTCCACAACTTTATCCCTGACCTGTCTGGTGTGTTCCTTGGCCTTCATAATGCTGTTTGTTCAGTAAGGTTCTCTAACAAACCTCTGAGGGCTTCACAGAACAAGTGTATTTATACCCATCAGTAATGACTGAAAGTAACTCCTCATCAGTGTTGCCTATCAGTGCCATCTATTAGTGCCTATCAGTGCCATCTATTAGTGCCCATCAGTGCCACCTGTCAGTGCCAATCAGTGCTGCCTGTCAGTGCCCATCAGTGCTGTCTATTAGTGCCCATCAGTGCCACCTATCAGTGCTACCTATCAGTGCCACCTATCAGTGCCCATCAGTGCCGCCTATCAGTGCCCATCAGTGTTGCATATCAGTGCCACCTATCGGTGCCCATCAGTGCTGCATATCAGTGTCCATCAATTCTACATATTAGTGCCTCCTCATCAGTGCCCATCAGTGCCACCTTATCAGTGCCAATTCATAAGTGCCTGTCAATGAAGAAGAAAATACAATTTTATAACAGAAACAAAGAAAAACTTTTTTTTTCAAAAATTTCAGGCTTTTTAGTTTGCTTAGCAAAAAATAAAAACCACAGTGGTAATCAATTACCACCAAAAGAAAGCTCTATTTGTGGGAAGAAAATTATAAAATTGTCATATGAGTACAGTGTAGCATGACCGTGCAATTGTCATTCAATGTGTGACAGCACTGAAAGCTGAAAATTGTCCTGGGCAGGAAGGGGGGAAAGTGCCCGGTATTGAAGTGGTTAAAGTGGTTGTAAACCCCATTCATAAAATCTGACCTGAGCACATATATCTGTAATGTTTACTTATCTCTCTCCAAAGCTTTAAGTCCTGTGTCTTTTTGCTGCTCCGTTCCTCTGTTTAGAGAGATAACAACAGCTGAAAATGTGTGTTGGGGAGGGAACCAGTGTTGCCAAACCTCCAAAGTGAAATTTACTGGCAGGACGGCAAAATTTACAAAGGCAGCCAATTTTTTTTCTGGAAGAAATCATGAAATTTACCAACAGAGCCACATTTTTTACTGACACTGCAAAAAAGTACCTGAAATGACAGCTTTCAGTGCTAAACAGTGCACATGTCAGTATTTAAATGATAAACATATGGCTAGCGCTATTAGCAAAGTTTGTAAGTTAAACAAAAGTCAAAAACCATATTCATCCATTTACATGAAGGTCAGCTTAATCTAAGACAGCCAGCACAGAGTTCCCCCTTACGTCAGAGTCTGCAGGATCCCCCCTTACAGTGAAAGGGAACTCTTATGTAAAGGGGAATGCTGTAGATTATGATGTAAGGGGGGGCTCTGCTAACTAGAGACCGTCTTACATCAGAGTCCACTGCGGACATGATACAGGAGGTGGTCAGAGGCTGCGGACATGATACAGGAGGTGGACAGGGGCTTCGGACATGAAACAGGAGGTGGACAGAAGCTGCGGACATGATACAGGAAGTGGACAGAGGCTGGCAGGCATCAGAATGGTGCATGCGGAGTTGGTGCATGGTCGGCCCACAGCCAACCCTATGGATCTATAGAGCAGGAATATACCATAGGGGTCCCGTCCCTATATATATGTATATATATATACAGTGCCTTGCGAAAGTATTCGGCCCCCTTGAACATTGCGAACTTTTGCCACATTTCAGGCTTCAAACATAAAGATATAAAACTGTAATTTTTTTTGTGAAGAATCAACAACAAGTGGGACACAATCATGAAGTGGAATGAAATTTATTGGATGTTTTTTTTAATGTCAAAATATAGAAATACAAACTTCGGACTTTACACCGTTTTCAAGCGTTACAAGTTCCCCCGGCTTATGAAAGCGTTCCGTGACATATATATATATGTATATATATCCCTGCCCTGGGGATACCATATAAGGACGAGATATCTAGGTATCCCAACCGACACCCGGCTGGTACGTGGTTGAGGCGTACGTGGTAAGACTACGGACGGTCGGAGACAGGTGAAGGACATAGTACAGGCGTCGAAGACAGGTGGAGGACAAAGTACAGGCTTCGGGGACAGGTGGAGGACATAGTACAGGCGT
>BLSH010473117.1:1164403-1191891 GCA_018402905.1 Glandirana rugosa | reverse complement strand
ACAAGAAAGATGTTGGGGGAGACAATATCATTTATTACAGGGGTCACAAAACATACCAATGTGTGCAAATGAAAAGGGTAGAGTGCAGTAATCCATAGCAAGAGAGTACAGTTAAAGTGGTTGTTAAGCCAGTGAGTGTTCTTTCTAAAACCTCCTCTGTTATAGTAAATGTCCCCAGTGTATGTGTTTTTAAAAAAAAACTATTATATACCTTATTTTTTAGCAGCGCTCATGTGACCAGCTTGCCTCTCTCCTCTCACGATCTGACCGCTACAGCGGGTGGGGTTGAGAATCCCCCGCTGATGCCAGCCAGGAGAAGGAGAGAGGAGGCTGGTCACATGAGTGGCGCTATGAAAAAGGTATACAGAGGCTTATTTTTTTTTAAAAAAACGCATATACTGGGGACATTATTTACTATAACAGAGGGGGTTGTAGAAAGAACATTGAGTTATTATAGCAGCGGGGGGTGGGGGGAACTGGGGAGCGGACGGAGCTGACAGACGGGGAGGGATAGGAGGAACAGAGGGGAGCTGCGGATGACGGAGGCAACTGACCACGGTGTCAGGGCTCAGCAGCCATGATAAACTGTGGTCAGTTTACAGGGAGGAGGGCAGGATCAGCCAGGTATTTCAGGTGATATAAGGGGCCAAATTACACAGCACAAGAACTGTGCTGTTGCTAGTGCTTTCAAGGAACAGGATCCTTCTCCCCATTTTTTTCTTTTTTTTTTTCTTTGGTTAAAGCGGAGTTCCACCCTAAAGTGGAACTTCCGCTGGTTGGATTCCTCCCCCCCTCAGGTGTCACATTTGGCACCTTTCGGGGGGGAGGGGGAAGAGGACACCTGTCTTTAGACAGGTGTCCTTTTCCACACTTCCGGGAGTTCTGGCCGGCGGACGCGGCCGCTGACGTCAGAAGCCGGCTCCCTCCTCCCTGCTCGCTCTGCTACTGGCCGCCTGGCCAGTAGCAGAGCGTGGCAGAGCTCGCGCATGCGCGGTAAGGTGCCCGGCGTGAAGCTGTACTGCTTACACGTCCGAGTTCCCTTACCCGTGATGGAGGCGGCTGCACCCGTCCCCCGATCCGAAGATCGGCGGCGGGTGCCGACATCGCTGGAGTCCAGGACAGGTAAGTGTCCTAATATTAAAAGTCAGCAGCTACTGTATGTGTAGCTGCTGACTTTTAATTTTTTTTTTTTAGCCCGGACCTCCGCTTTAACAAACACTTTAAAACGAGAACTCCAGGCACATTTTAAAAGCAAAATATTAGAAAAATGTCCATTAGTCTAGTTAGATAATTATCCGTCATAGATATAATGTGAAATCTGTGCTCCGGATTGCTGCACTTTACATATTATTATTATTATTATTATTCAGGATTTAAATAGCGCCAACAGTTTGCGCAACACTTTATAACATGGGGGCAGACAGTACAGTTACAATACAAATCAATACAGGAGGAATCAGAGGGCCCTGCTCGTTATAGCTTACAATCTAGATACCAACGATGTATGCTTTAAAGAGGAAGTAAACCCAGATGGGGTTTACTTCCTCTATGTTCCCCTGTAAAGTAGAAACATAATGGGCTACTATGCATCGCATAGTAGCCCATTATGTGCCACTTACCTGCAAACAAAGCCTGCGACGTCCAGCGCTGTCCCCTCTGCTGGCGGCGTCCATCTTCAGACCCTCTTCCTTCCGGGGGCCGCGACTCCGGCACTGCGACTGGCCAGAGTTGCGTGACGTCACTCCCGCGCGTGGGAGCCGCCAGTCACGGCACAGTCGAAGTGGAGGAACGGCACGGAGGCCGTTCTTTCACTGCGCATGTGCCGACATGAGGTCGGCACAGCTTCAACACGGCATATCTCCTGAACTGTACAGGTTTAGGAGATATGCAGTGCACCTACATCATAGGCTTACCTGTAGGTTAAAGTGGTTGTCACAAGTTGACAACCACTTAAATACGCCAGTAAGCATGGCTGTTGTATATACCAAATTGAGAAAACTGCAAGTTTTATTAATGTGTAGCAAAATGCATCCTTTGCAACAGCTGCAGGGCAGACACTTGGGTTTCGTTAACCCAACCTTTGCGCTCTGAAGAGTGATCCACAGTGGATCTCTTTTAAGGAGGTGTTTGACAGGCGAGGAGGGTCACAATCAGCTGAGAATGGGTCTCATAGGGCTGGTTAGAGGATAATGTTTGCTGCAATTCAAAGCATGTGTACATCCCTATCTGTTGCCTTTTTGCTTCTTAGGCCCCTTTCACCTGCATGAAGCAGAACCAAAAGGTCATCGATCATCCCAGGTCCTGCACAGCAACTGGAAGTCCTGGATAAGACACATCGGGGTTGATTTACTAAAGGCAAATAGACTGTGCAGATACACTCATTTTCCCCTTAGCGAATGAGGTGAAGCTTTGCTGATTTTTCATCATCCAATCAGGGGCAAACAAAAATGCAGATGATTTTTTTTTTTCTCCTTGCACCTGATTGGGTGTTTACAAAGTGAAGCTTCACCACATTCACTAAGATCTGAGGAAAATGCATGCAACGGTTTGCCTTTAGTAGAGCAACCCCATAGTATTCAAGTTTGCACACATGCATGGCTTTTAACTTAATAAAGTGACTGAATAATAAAAGAAAAAACCCACAAAGCGCTCTGTGCCCCCTCCCAGTGTGGATGGACAAATCTACAGTGATGGCTGTTGTATTCTGACTGCTGGCACCTGTGGCTGTCAGAATACCCAAATATTGCCTACATGTGATTAGATGCAGGCGCTGTTCGACTGAGAATTCTGGCCAGCACCTTAGACAAAAATGGACTTTTGTGAAACCAGGTGGGGCCAACAGGGCCACCCATGGAATGAATTTCTGCCAATTCAATGGGAATTGTCTGAAATCTGATCTGTGTATGGCCAGCTTTACAGTGAAGGTGTCTGTAATTATTCTGTAGGCGCTTATAAATTATCTTTGTACGTGATGACATCAGTCAAGGGTGGGAACAAGACCAGTTAGCCCATAGATGGATCATTGTTTTTTTGTGCAACCTGTGGGTTGAACGAAAAAAACAGACTTGATTCCCCTATCCACATACTTTTGTGGATGAGGGAATCCTTTCTGCTCTGCTATTGTATTCTGACAGCAGGTAGACTATAGCAGGCCATAGACAGTGCAAATGTCTTTCTTACAACCAAGGGTTGCAGGATAGAAATTTGCACGATTCCCCCATCAACACGGATAGTGCTGACACGGGAATCCCTCCTGCCGAGACCTTGTATTCTCCTGGTGGGGGAATCCATCCCTGCTGGGAGAAGATTGTGATTATTGCTAGTAGCTATAGCAGCCGCTATGGATAATAGCATGTAAGATTCAGCAGGCTGGTTGTACCCAAGTTGCTCGATCAACTTGGTACAGGCAGCCTGCGCATACATGGGAAGAATCTCAGTTGGTTCCTGCTGAACCGGCTGTGATTTGAACCGGCCATGGCCAGCCTTACCCACCTTCAGTATACACTAATCCGCACTGCTGGCTATAGCCAACTGGGGAAGATCTGACGGTGGCTGTACAGAAGCTTTAGGTTAAGGTATTCTTTTTGGATTGTATCCTAGAAAAACAAGTTGTTCTTCCAGCTGGTGTGGGGGGTTGGAGAACTGTTAACAATCTTATATACTTGGCCAGCAGAGGAAAATGAGATCTGCAGTAGAGCCATGAATGTGAATTCATTATTTTAGAGGATTAGGTTAACACCATGCTAGCCATTGGCCCTTTTTGGTGTCTTTAACACACACAAGCACACCTCAGATTCAGACTTATTACATGACCTGCTAAAGCTGGACAGTGCTGATATAGAACATGTACTCTGCTGCCCATTGCATTAGCTGGGTGCTGCCATAGTGAGTGATAGCCGCCTTGTGTACCCAGCGCAGGCAAATCTAATAAGATGGAGAGCAGAGTGCTTGCTGTGATTATATCCTGAGGCTCAGACCACTGTATGGCCATGATCAGGGCAGCAGTGTGTCTGATGTATTATTTGTATAGCTGTATGATCAGCATGCTGTGCAGAGGTGGGCGAGGCATTGGGTATTGTGTAACTACATTTTACTGGAACTCCCTGAAAATATTAAAAAAGGGAAATATTGAAAAAAATTATGTGTTTTTAAAAAAAAAAAAAAAAGGCCAGATTCACATTTATGCTTTGAGATAATATGCGCTAAAACACGACTTGACACACATTACTGCCTTAGCAAGGTTGATTACACAGAATCATAGATATGTTGATAAAATGATGCACATATGCATTTATCAGCTCTGTAAGTAGTTATTTGTTTGGAATATTTATAGTTATTTATTTTTATTGCTCTGAGTTTTTAACTGCTTTTAGCAATTTGTTCTACCAGTAATCTGTTACAAACACTTAACGACGGTGCCACATTTCATACGAAGTCTAGATTAAAGGAAAACCCCAATGCAGTATGGCTATTCTGAAGTTGGTTTACAGTCTCTGCTGCCATTCCCATAAAGTGCAACTGAACTTTCAGTTTAATTCTGCTAAGTACATTCCAGGTTCACTAAGCCTCAGTTCACACTATGAACCACATGTGAATTGCACAGGAACCGCACTGCATTCCTGTTCAATTCACATATGATTCAGTGCGGTGAGATTTGAGCCCATTCATATTGAATGAGCTCAAATCACACTGCATCATGCCAAAGTCGTGCATGCACCAATTTTGGAACCAAACTGTGTTTGCGGTGTCTATAAAGGCGTTGTAAAGGCAGAAGGTTTTTTTTATCTTCATGCATTCTATGCAAGAAGATAAAAACCTTCTGTGTGTAGCAGCTGCCCCAGCACCCCCCTAATTACTTACCTGAGCCCCTTCTCTTTGCAGCAATGTCCTCCTGATTGACTGAGACACAGAAACGGCGCCATTGGCTCCTGCGGCTGTCAATCAAAATAAGTCAGCCAATCGGGGAAAGAGGGGCGAGCCAGGTCGGGGCTCCGTGTCTGAATGGATACACGGAGCTCTGACTCGGCTGCTGGCTGTGGGGGCACTCACCAGTTGGAGGGGCTAGGAGCAGCAAACAGGGACCCGAGAAGAGGAGGATCTAGGCTGCTCTGTGCATAGAGGAGGTAAGTATGTTTGTTTTTTTTTTTCTTTTTTAACGAGCCTATACAATCACTTTAAAGCCTCGTACACACGGTTCGATGATCGTACGACTGAACGGCTTAAATCGTATGTTGGCTGTTGTATCTCGTGTACTGACATGCTTTAAGCGATCGTACAACCAAGCCGAACGTAGTGACGTGTTATAAATGTATAAAGAGAAAGTTCAGGTGTATGTAATTTAGCGTCCAGCCATTCTTGACTTCTGAGCATGCGTGTTTTGCACAATACAACTTGTTGGACCTACTTCTCTACACGTGGTACAACGGTCGTACGACCGCTTGTCGTACTGCCAAAGTTTTCTAGTCTGCTCATACAACTTCTGTTGTACGAACGTCGTACGTCGGCTGTTCTAATCGTGCGTACGAACGGTCGATTTAGCATACAACGGTCGTTCGTACGACCTGTTGTATACGATTGTCGACCCGTGTGTACAAGGCATTAGACTTTAAGATTTCATTCGCACTCACTGCAGATCGCATTTTGAATGCGGTGCAGAAAATGTACGTGGATTGCAAGGTTTCCGACAACGCGTTAGTATAAAGCCTGGCACACACTAGATTTTTTTTTTTTCGGTTTGAACTTAAAACACTGTTAAGTACAGCGATCTCCCATACTGAGCTGTTGTTCTGATAGGGTGACGGCCCCCCTGCCAGAATAATCCGATCCGCGCTCTCTGCCACTGGCTGAGAGCGCTGATTGGGTGTCCGTCGGCTGCTGGTTTTCCAGCATGCACGTCCGACAGAAGCCGGCCACGCCAAATGATGGCTGTTTTTTTTAATTTTTTTTGAACCAGCAAATGTCTCCCGACATTCTGCCTGTGTACCCAGCTTAAACAAAAGATGTGCAAAGTCTTACAATTTGTTTTCTTTAGACAGCAGTATTTCCTGAGTAGAGAAGCCTGCCCACTGTTAGCATGTTGTAGGTCTGACATGCCCCTGCTTAGTCAGACCTTAGATGCTTTCACCTATGAAGAAGAGAGACCACTACTTTCACACAGAGAGCAAAGGTAATTCTCTGCGCATGGTGTCATCACGGGACAGGCTTTTCTACCCAGGCTGTGGCTGCTTTCTAAAGAACACAAACTTACACCTGGTGTATACTACAAGTTTTGCAACCCCGCTGGGTTGAACGAGAACAGAAAAAAAGCAACTGATAGATTGTTATACCCTGATCAGCACTCACAGCCATTGGCTGCAAAACGCAGATCAGATGGCTTTCCAGCATGACCCTTTTAACAAAATCTATATTATTGATTATGGAAAAGCCCAGTGTGTACAGTTAGAAATGTGACATGCTTTGGAAAAGGTATTCTACATCCACGTTATGTTTTATCTCCCACGCCACGTTCAAACAGGCGTACTTATGTTTAAACCAGTGTGAGGACAGGATTTTTACTGCACGGGATGCATAGGTATTCATCCATCCACATGCAGGCATGTCAATTAGGACACAGCGATTGTCGGAACACAGCTGCTGCTCTCAATTTGACATCTGTGTGGGTGCATGTCCCCGAATGCAGATAGTGTGAGATTGGGATCCCGCACCCACATAAATGTCAATGGCAGCTGCTCTGTCCCAATGGGCATGAATGGGACTGCCTGCGCACAGATGCACAGGACCTCTGTGCATCCCTTGCAGGCCCTCACACAGGCGTTTGCTTAGGTACGCCCTTGTGAAAGACGCCTAAAACTTTGTCCATATATCTACCATGATGATTGCTTGCTCGATCAACTGTGGGTATAGGGGAATCCTTGGCACTCCAGATGTTTTGGAACTACATTTCTCATTATGCTCAACTACATTGCAGAGTGCATGAGCATCGTGGGAAATGTAGTTCCAAAACATCTGGGGTGCGAAGGCTCGCCATCACTTATATAGGAGGTTTTTTTTTTTCTATTGGTTGAACAAGATGGACTTGTCTCTTTTCAACTATGTAACTATGCTTAGGCAAAACATTTAATTTGCATTTATTTGTTTAGTAGTAAATGTAACAGAGATTCACTAGACCAAGCGACTAAGAGGATTTAGTTAAATCTGAAAGTTGTTTTCTTAGTGGTTAATTTTGCATTGGACAAATAACAAGTTCTGACTTTGCTACAGTTTTCATGCACGTCGCAGAATTATTGCTTCCTGGAATTAAAGCTGGAGAAGATGTTATCTTTGTAGTACCCAGTGGTTCATTTTAATTTGCAAGTTTGGCACTTGGTTAGTCCTTTTAAAATGATTTACAAAGCGTTTAGTTCTTCTCTTCTTTTTCTTTTTTTTTTTTTGTATCTTCATGTTTTTAAATTTTAATGTAATTTTACATAAACTTAGTAGATAATTCAGTGAACACTTGCACAAACGAGCAACATCAGGGTACATGTTTCATCTGGTAGTGCTACTTTTGCTGCAGGTTCTATGCATGCCAGGGGGGCCTAAGCCTCTCAGCATGGTCAGTCAATGTATGGTGATTGCAGTACACGCCTGGCTTAGGCACTGTTCCAATGTCACTCAGTAGTCAGGAACTCGTTACCTGAACTTAAGAATGCATTGGCATACATAGTGTTATATATATACTTGCCTAGGTAGATGCAGCATCAGCCCAATATGGCTCTGTCCCTCACTGGCTCTGATCCATTTTTATTTGCATGCTAATCTCCGATCGAATCGGAAGAGTGTGCTAAAGTCACGAAAATTCTCGTATGACAGAATAGAAAATCGGAAGTGATGTCATGTTTTGTAGTGTTTTTGTATTGTATTTTTGGACGGCAACTGTACTGGTTAAATGAAAATCGTACGACCTGGTATCATAAGAGAAAAATTTTCGTGTTTGTCCAATCTAATCATATTGAATGAACTGTCATGATCGGCTCTTGAAAGCTCTGTACTAACAATCCGATTATTGTACGATCTCTTCGAAAGCGGGATTTTTCATCCGATTTTCGGATCGTGTGTACAGGCCATTAGACCGGCAACTGAGCAATCAAACACCACTTATCGTTCAGCTCTTGGTCTTCAGGCTGCAGAGAGCTAGTGACTGGCTCTCTGCTCTGCCCCTTCACTGGAGCACTGGGCTAAGGAGGGGATGAAAGTGGCTGGCTCAAGCTCTCAGCTTTAGTAAAAACACAGTTTTAGTAAATCTTGGGTGTGAGCACCCATGCGATCTGATTCCAGTATGGCAAAAAAAAAATGCATGCATCTTTTTTTGTGTGATTTGAGCCATGCAAAATGAATGGGATCCAAACGCACTGCAAAGAATCCTGTGTGATTTGAACAGGAATGCGCTGCGATTCCTGTCTGAATCTCATGCAGTTTCCCGCACAGCATCAGTGTGAACAAGCACTTAAAAGTAGAACTATGGTCAAAATGAAGAAATAAATATGTTATGCACCTATTCAGTCTGTTAAACATGTCACTGATTGTTTTGCAAAAAGCAGTAAGGATGGTGAGATCTCTACCTTGTCTCCAGCTCTCATGTGCACTTCCTTTGGTGAGGTGACAACTTTACTTCCTGTTTTTCGAATTGTCTGTGTTGAACAGAACACATGTTGTCCCCATTTGCATCTGTCTCTCTCTGCAGAAATGTCCTGACATCACTGGGGGAGGGGCTCCTATATCCATGGAAATCTCAGCCATTCATTCTACATACAAGACCTGATTAGGCTCTGCCCACAATTGACCAGTGAAGCCCCGCCCACTCCCACCTATGTCCCACCTTTGCCCGCCCACTGCTCTATCTATACAGCCAGCTGCTGGCTTGGATTTTGTTCTGCTAGTTTACAAATTACCAGAGAAGAGCAGGCAGGGAGAAGCACACAGATTAATAGACTGATCTGTGTGCAAATAAACCTGTAATGACTTGTACTGTTTTAAATAGCACACACACAGCTATTGATTGGCAGATGGGTGTGTGTTATGTAAAATAGACTGAGCATGATAGAAGGCTGGAGGTCTGTTGGGTAGACATTCTTGTCAATTTTCCAACGCACACCTTTCTGGCAAAGTAAGGCCTATGTCGGGGTGGGTGCTGCAGCGATTCCAGCTGGATACTGGAAGCGTTAGTCAAGTGAAAGTATTCGCCAGCACACCAAGGATCCCCGTCCAAAAGTTCTTTATTCAAAAAAAGATCACATCACAGGAAGTGCAACGTTTCGGAGCCACGCAGGACCCCTTCATCAGGCATGTGATGATGAAGGGGTCCTGCGTGGCTTCGAAACGTTGCGCTTCCTGTGATGTGATCTTTCTTTGAATAAAGAACTTTTGGACTGTGATCCTTGGTGCGCTGGTGAATACTTTCACTTGTTGGGTAGACATGAGACTTCACTTAAAGGAAATGACATCTGACCTCTGCTCTACTCTACTCCTCCCACCATCTCTAGCAGTGTATAGCAAAGAAGAAATGAATGGGAGATTACAGATCACACTTGTAGCTACATGGTAGTAAAAAAAAATCATTTCAGTTATTATGTTTATTACCATGTGTAACTTTCAGGCATTTATGAGGATTTACTAAAATCTGTATGTTGCCTTTAGTTATACTTTAAAGTTTAACTATGGCCAATATTTTGTAGGCCCCCTGCACACCGGGCCGTGTCACTCCTGTCGCTTAAGTGCGCCTGGGAGTGACAGGTACAATGTCCTGCCAGTCGGTGTCAGGCTGTGAATGACAAAGGATAAACACTGTACTTGGTGCTACCGGCATTTAAGGTTGTATGCCCACTCTTTAAAGCGGAGTTCCAGAAGTTTCTGTGTTTATTAAAAGTCAGCTACAAAAATAGTATTGGACCCAGTTTCTCCTCCCATCTGGCTACAAAAGAAGGAAGTCTTTGCCTGATTGATTTGCGTATAAAAGTTGAAGTCCCTTTGCTCTGGGACTTTGACCCCTTTCACACTGAGGCACTTCTAAACTTCCAGTAAAACACTGAGTGCTTTCGAAGAGCTTTTCAGGTGCTTTTGAAGAGCTTTCCATTCACGTAAATGGAGAGAGGCATTTTTTTCACCGCCCAGCCAGCGCACTGCTCCAGTGTGAAAGCATTCATTGATTTTAATGGAAATACTTTTTTTGTGAGCTTTTCAGATGCTTTTTTTTAGTGAAAGTGCCTGGAAAGCGCCTCAGTGTGAAAGGGGTCTAATAGTAAAAGGAAATAGGAGTTTGGGGACTCCCTCCAGAGTAGGGAGAGATACTGTAAAATGTTTGTGCTAATGATATCTAAATGGTTTCCCCCAGGGTGCTTCTCTAGTGTATTTGAATAAGGCTCCGTTCACACTAGTGAAATTTGGGTCGCACAGAATCCCAGGACAATGGAAAGGACTTTTTCAGTGGTGCCCTGCCCATTCATATCAGTGCGACTCTGGAAAAGGTTTCTGTTCTACTTGGCCCTATAGAATATGCAAACCACTTCTAAGTAGCATCCAAATTGCACTACATAATCGCACAGAAAGTTGGATGAAAAATGGCTCGCAGTAGTGTGAACTGAGCCTAAATATCTGACATAGAGTTGTTTGCAGACTCCTCAGCAAAAAGCAGGTTGAAATCCTGGATTTCCTAAGAGAGGCTATAGGACTAATTTGCCAATTTATAAATATATTTCAAATTATTTTTCTGTCTTAAAGTGGTTGTCAAATCATGACAACCACTTTAAACTACAGGTAAGCCTATAATCAGGTCCAGGAAATATCTCCTAAACTTGTACGGTTTAGGAGATATTCCCTGTATCTGCATGTGCCGATGTCATCGGCACATGCGCACTGAAGAATTGGCACCTGGGGTAGGCTAGGGTGCCGTTCCTTTATTCGTGCCCTAAATGACGGCGCACGTGCGCATGTGTGGGAGTGACGTCAGCGCGGCTCCGCCAATCACAGCGCTGGAGCCCGTGCTGTGATTGGACGGAGCTGCAGACCCGGAAGAGTGATGTCGCCGGTCACAGCGGTGTGCCGAGACTGCTGCAACAGCTTCATTCCGAGGTAAGTGTTTCATAATGAACTAGTATGCGCTGCATACTAGCTCATTATGCTTTTGTGCTTTGCAGTTTTTTTGGGTTTTTTTGCCCCTGCACTGCAGAGGTTTAAAAGAGAAGTATAGTTTTTTATTTTCCCCCTGTTATACTTGCCTAGGTGGATGCAGCATCCCGTGCTGCATCTATCCCCCGGCGCCTCTACACTGAGAACCGAGCGATTGAACACCGCCGATTGCTCAGGGAGCTGTTAGAACTGAGCGGAGAGCTTCTGTCTGTCAATCAGCATTTCTCCGCTCTGCCTTCTCCTTGCTCACTGGAGCACTGAGCTGTGGAGGGTAGGGGAGCGCCCATCTCAGGCTTTCAGAGGTTCGCTGAGAGGCTGAGCGGAGTGTCAGTCCAGGCACCTGGCAAATACAGACTCCCATTGTCGGGATGATGTGGTGCCTGGACTGACTTGTGTGACATGTGAAAATGGGTCACAGGAGTGCAAAATGAATCCCACTCCTGTGATCCATAGGAAAAGACCAACCAAACAAGCTTTGGCTATACTTCTGCTTTAAAGTGGATGTAAACCCGAAAAAAAAAAAATTTACTGACACTTCTACGTTCTACAGAAGAGGATATCATGTCATGTGTGCCCAGTTGTGCCACGAAGAGTCAGTCCAACTCTGAGTAATACCCTTCTCTTTTTTTTCAGTAGGAAAATCCCATGCTGTGTGAGGGACAGGTAATTTTCTTATCTCCTGCACGGAGCAAAAAGAGCCTCACACTTCCCCCTCCCATCTCCTCCAGCTCTCAGTATAGAGCTGGGTGGGAAGTCTTGTGACATCGCAACTCCACCCACCAAGCTCCAGCAAAGAGAGACAATCACTGATTTTAGTGTTTTGCAAATCTGCTACTGCTGAATGACGTGACATTTGCAAGGTAGGGATAGATGCAGGAGGCTTGCATGTGTATATATACATTAATACTGTGCCATTAGTTTACACTGGGTGAGTGGTGGGTTTACATTTACTTTAATGTCAGAAAATGTTTTTGACTGGCTCTCTATGGAGTCGGTTCACACATCTCCACAGCAGGTCCGGTGCATTTTGCACAAAAACGATGTTTGATTTTTGGTCAGTTTCAGGTCCGAATTCAACCCAAAATTTGGACTGAAATCGAACCTGAAACGCAGAACCAAGACGCACCAGACCCCTGCTGTGAGCTGCTTGCTGCGTGTTCTAGTGTGAACCCAGCCTCACTTTCAGTGCAGGGCTAGAAGATACAGCAGAGGAGTGATGCAGCCACCCAGGGACAGGAAATGTTCTTTGCAGGATTAATTACCAGGTAAAAATAAAGCAAAAGCAGCTTGAAAGAAAACAAATGCAGCCACCAAACTAAAAGCTAGTAAGCTGCAAAATATTACATTTTTGGTATTAAGTTTAGATATGATTCAATGTGTTAGTCACAGGTAAGTAAAACTGCTTTTCTTAGTCTCCTAGAGGTCAACAAGCAGTTAAAGTGGAACTATGGGCAATTTTTCCATTTTGGATAGCGTAAGGGAGGATTATAACCCCTGTCATATATTTTTTTTTTTTTGCTATCTCTATCCCTTTGCAGAGATTTCCCTTCACTTCCTGTCCCATAGCCAAACAGGAAGTGAGAGGAAATCTCTGCAAATTAAAAGAATTTCTTGGGGGCCCCCATCTCATCAGAACTAGTGTCCCCATTGGAAGATTTCCCATCTATTACATTTCTGGAGACAACTCCAAATGTGGAACTTTCTTTACTTTCACGTTCAATGATAATGGTAAACAGGACAAATAGAGAAGGTGAATCTCCTTAACGGGGGCACAAACAGCAATGAAAACTGACAGGGGCTCTAATCCCTCTCCACTCTGTCCAAAACTAAAAAAAACAGTGTTGCCTTTAGTTTTACGTTAAGAGCAGGGACCGTCCCACAAAGAGGGAGGGTTTTTTTCCTTTCCCTGGAGTTCAGCTTTAAAAATGCAGAAAATCATATAATCTTGCTTGATTCTGGGAGCAAAAGCTTTATGATGGCTGGGAGCCCTACAAAAAGGAACTGCATTTCAACCAGATTTATTTATTGGGATTCTAAATAACAGGTTATTTCAAAGTTATGTGCATTGTTGAAGAGACCGTGCTTGGTTTGCTGCTCCAGAAATATAATTTTATCACGGAGAGAGCTCTGTTCCATTTATGATTAGGCAATCTACTGCACTGCATGGTGATCATGCTGACTCATAAGTAGTGTTGAACCCTTAGACAGAGCCTTTTTTTATTTTTTTAATGCCTCTAAAGATTTTTTTTTTAGCGATTGGATCCAGCTACACAAAATTGGCAGGTTTCACTTAAATTCAGTTGCTGCGCATGCGTGCCCCCTGCTGCCGTACTGCACATGATTTGCATTCGCTGAGGGCGGGGAAATGGCAGAATTACCAGGAAGGGAAAGAGCGCTGGCTTCAGCTGCCCAAAGTAAACATGGCTGTGGTTGCCTTACAGGGTGAGTGCAGTTTCAGGCTACGTTTTTCACGGAAAAAAGGCAGCTTTTGATAATTAGGTGAATAAATTAAATGACAGACTTTTATTACATACTGAAAACAAAAATAAGTTATTTCTGTGCTACCCAGCAGCAGTGCAAATGAATCACCAAAAACAGGCTGCAGCCAGCACTGACACGCATCCCCGCATCAACAGTGATAATTAAAAGGAAGTGCAGCGCAATCAAGAATAGAATGAAATAAAACCTGCACATGCGTGCGTTGACGAGCAACAATCCACAACAATCTCATAAAATTAGAAGATCATCAAAAAGTTAATTTATTTCAGTAATTCAATTCAAAAAGTGAAACTCATAATTCTATAGATTCATTACACACACACAGTGATATATTTCAAGCAATTTTTTTATCTCAGAAAATTAGAATATTACATAAAAAGAAAAAGATTTTTCATATAGAGATGTTGGCTTACTGAAAAGTATGTACTAAATATACAATATAGTATGCACTCAATACTTGCTCAGGGCTCCTTTTGCATGAATTACTGCATCAATGCAGCGTGGCATGGAGGCGATCCTCCTGTGGCACTGATGTTGTGTTATAGAAGCCCAGGTGGCTTTGATAGCGGCCTTCAGCTTGTCTGTATTGTTGCGTCTGTTGTCTCTCATCTTCCTCTTGGCAATACCCCACAGATTCTGTGTTTAGATCAGGCGAGTTTGCTGGCCAGTCAAGCAGTGATACCATGATCATTAAACCAGGTATTGGTACTTTTGGCAGTGTGGGCAGGTGCCAAGTCCTGCTAGAAAATGAAATCAGCATCTCCATAAAGCGGTTTAGCAGAGGGAAGCATGAAGTGCTTTAGAATTTCCTGATAGAGGGCTGCGCTGACTTTGGACTTGATAAAACAGTGGACCAACGCCAGCAGATGACAAATCGGTTGAAGATCCGATTGAAAAATCAGCTGGGGTGCTGAAATTGCGGGATTCCTGGACAGGTAAGTGTCCTAATATTAAGGCCTCATACACACAGGCGTAATAGCAAAACATCGGGACCGATGTCAGGCAAAAATGGGTTTCAAAAACGTGATTTCGTCTGCATTTTGTATCGGCGTTAATGCGCGTTAGTGAGCGTCGGCGTCAATAGGCATTTTGTTTAAAAAAAACATTCCTTTAAAACACTCCATTTTTTAACCTGAAACCGGCGGCGCTAAAAACGCCGGTTAACGTCGCTACGGGGTTAATGCGCATTAGTGAGCATTTTGCCGGCTCCGCGTCAAAAACGCCATACCGCTACAGCCTCGGAACGTGCTGGCCATGAGTTCTACTTTCAGCTCACTAATGCCAACGCTATCTACAGTTCAAAAACATCAGCATTTTTTATGGGGCCATTGAATAACATGGAGAGCTGCAAAAAACGCTCAAAATCGCGGCGGTAAAAAACGTTCATGTGTATGAGGCCTAAAATTCAGCAGCTACAGTATTTTTCGTAGGGGAGGCTGGAGCTCTGCTGTAATCGCTACCAGGGCTTCTCCACACTCTCAAGAAAGCAATTACCAGTACTTTCAGTTAATGGTGCTCAAAAGGAACCTCATTGTGCAGTATTAAAAACACTATTAAAACATCAGAAATTCAGAGGAGTTATATTCACACAATCCAGTGCACAAATTCTGTGCACTGGAACAATTGCCTCTTTAAAATAGTGCTGCCCCCTTAAGGAACAATGCCAGCATAATTTTCACATAATTAAGCTTCCTTCCTGCTGTACATGTTTATGTCATTCGGCTCCACCCAATGTGTTTTGCCACGCCCACCGCCGGTTCTTCATGCTCCAATGCTGCTTGTTTTTCTGAAATCTCTCAAGTTTAATAAAAGTTCCTCTTTAAGTTATTATAGATGCAAGCTTATGGGATGCTTTAGAGCCTGAAGAAGGGATCAAAAGCTTGCATCTTTTTTTCTTTTTTGGAAAATTCTTTTTTAGCCTTTGTTCACATTGGAGCGACTTGTCATGTGATTTGACAGGCCAAATTGCATGACAAGTCGAACCCTATTGTCGGCAATGTTCAAATAGGTGCAATGCTGACTTTGCAGTGCCACATCAATTTAAAAAGTAGTTTCTGCACTACTTTTGGTGATTTTGGGTGTGACTTGCATAGACATCTGTACATGAAGCCGCACAGATTTCTTTGAAGTCTTGACATGCGACTTTGAAATCATGCGATTTCAGATGAAGTTGCATGATTTCAAAGCCGCATTCATTCACATTCAAACATACAGAAGTGACATAACAACCATCGCACAAGACAAACAATACACAACAAACCAGTTGAATAAGGCACTTCCAACTAAGCCTAAACTAACAGAACCTCTAGCATCTAACTTCTCACCCCCCCCTCACGGCAAACTCCTTCAACAGCACAGTATGTTGGATAACATTCCCTAGCAGTGCATGAATGGAACTTGGCTATAAAGACCGGACATATTAAATCTCACAGTATCACATGCAGCATTATACAGTTAGGATGTTATAGATTGACTATAGAACCAAGTCTACAGAGACATAATTAAAAGCATGCAAGACAGATGTGATATCCTGGTGTCAGCAGGAAGACCCTAAGTGAATTTAGATGATTCAGAAAAGCCAGCTATGCCAAACTTTCTCAATTTTTTTTAGGACCGCCCCTACTCAAGTATGTGGATTTAAACATCAGTAATGCACTGTTAAAGTGATTGTCAACCTGTGACAACCACTTTAACTTACAGGTAAGCCTAGAATAAGGCTTACGTGTAGGTACCCTGCATATCTCCCAAACCTGCATGGTTCAGGAGATATACAGTGTTTTGCATGTGCCGGCGTCTAGTCGGCACATGCGTAGTGGAGAAGCGGCCTCCGTGCCGTTTCTCCACTGACCCTGTGCCGTGACTGGCGGCTCCCGCATAGTATGCGGCACTGCATAGTAGCCCATTGTGCTTCTAGCTTACAGGGGAATATAGAGGAAGTAAACCCAATTTGGGTTTACTTCCTCTTTAACCAGGTCCCTCCAAATTGTCAGAGAGGGAGCCTCAGGTTTTTTCCAGCATAACCATATTGCCTTATGGGCATAAAATAATGCAACAGTAGGGAGCATCCTCTACGTCCTAAGTGGGGCCAATTCCTCCACCAGGCCCAACAGACAAACTGGAATACTCAATTGGGTTGTGAAGAGTCTGGGTAACCCCCTGCCAAAATACCTGGATTACTGGACAATGCCAGAGAATGTGTTCGTAAACGGCAGGGGAATATGGGCAATGCCAACACACCAGGGAGCATGAGTTATATACTGGCTGTGGTATAGTAAATTCTGTGTAGTTTCTTTATATTGAATGAGTCGATACCTAGCTAACATCAGGTGTTTTAAAGGGGTAATCCCACGTAATATCCCAGTCATCCCCCTGAAAATTGGGAATAACCGACATCCACAATTTTCTGAATCTCTCAAAAGCCTTCAGCCTTTTAGTAACACACATTCTTATACACTTCAGACATGGTTTTACCTAAGAGCCCTTTCACATTGGGGCCACCCGAGCGCTAGCAGTAAAGTCAGGAGAGCAACCCACCTAGTAGGGATGGTGGGGGTAGTGCAGGTAGACCTAGACAGTTGGTGGTAATAAGGGATTCTATAATCAGAAAGACTGATAGAATATTTTGTCGCCAGGATTGTCTCAACTGAATGGTTCTGTCTCCCTGGTGCCAGGATTCGGCATGTGGCGGACCGGGTTGATAAATTACAGGAAAGGTCTGGGCATGACCCAGCTGTCTTGGTCCACGTTGGAACCAAAGACAGTATACATGGAAGGCGGAGGCTCCTTTTTAAATACCAAGGTGATATTCTCTGAAATATTACCTGTGCCATCTACAACACAGGAAAGACGGGGAGATTAGAGAACTGAATGCATGGCTAAAGACCTGGTGTAAGAAGGAAGGATTTGAGTTTTTAGGGCACTGGACTTTTCATTGGGGTGTTTTGCACCTAAATGAAAGGGGGTCTGCTGTGCTGGGGAAGAGGTTTATGGGAAGCTGGAGGAGTATTTAAACTAGGATTGAGGGGGTGGGGGGGATTGTGAATTAGATTATAATGGGGCAGACAGGTCAGCCCCTATTGATGGGTGGAATGGGGAAATTTAAGACTAGGTATGGCAGGTGATATCAAGGTTCCCTTGTTGCAAACAACCATTGGAAATGTTACTATTTGTACTACAATAAAAAATATGCAAAATAAGTATGCAAATTGCGACAATGAATTAAAGTGTTATTTCACCAATGCCAAAAGTCTGCCAGGCAAAATAGGTGAGTTGGAAGCTCTGGTGCATGAGGAGAACTATGATTTAATTGGCATTGCTGAATCTTGGCTTCATTCTTTACATGACTGGGCTATTTAATATTCCTGGCTATGCAGTCTTTCAGAAAGACAGGTTAAAACAGGGGGGTGGTCTCTGTGAGAAGTGATCTCAAAGCAAGTGAGAAAGAGGACCTAGTTGATGGAGTGTGTGATGAGTCTGAAGCATTATGGGTGGAACTGTACATGGCTGTGCGTACTACAAAGGTTATCATTGGAGTTTTTTATAGTCCTCTCAGTGTTGAGGAGGTGGGGACTCAGCTCCTTACACAGATAGTAAGGGCTAGAACAGTTATCATAATGGGGGATTTTAACTACCCGGAAATTGACTGGAGTAATGTCACTGCTGGAACAATTAAAGGGCAAAACTTTATAAACCTATCACAAGACCATTTTATGGTCCAGTTTATTTGAGGGCCTGACTAGGAATGACACGCTTCTGGACCTGGTAATCTTAAACCATGCAGAGCTTATTATTGATGATCATAGCGGTGACCTTAACATGATTTAATTTAATACAAGAAAATCAATAAAGTGAATAATCAGCGCCAAAAATTATATAAAGAGAGCAGCAACACAAACCGAGAATCCACCAACTCCACCAAAAAAATCTTGAAAAAAAGCGCAAAAAAATGAAATCAAACTATACATAAGGTACTGAAAAAGTGCCACAATATCTATATAGTGCAAAGTTCTCCAGTGTATAAATAGTGAGTTCCAGAAAAAAATGCCCAAACTCTATAGGTAACGTTTCTTAAAACTGAAATGTACATGGAAAGGTCAAGGTGGCAACTCACCAGATCCAGTTGCTGCCTCACTTAAGAGGACAGCAAAACACGCATGAATTTTGATGACTGGAACCGGACCTTCTGCTGGCCGTCTCTTTCCTCCATGTCTCTGTGGTATTTGTAAAAAATATAAAGAAAATAATAGTGCACTATGCTCATACTCTATATCAAGTAGGATAGTGAGAGAACCACCACCACTATATAAGTGCACTAGTAATTAAAGAGAGAACACCATGAAACAACTAGTCCAGCCACCATACGTGCTAACAACTCACCAGATATCTGTGAGTATAAGGCATCTCACATCAATTAGGTCACACTAGTAATGAATAGGCACCGTGATGACTTATCCAAACACCGACTGTCCTAACAACTCACCAGACATAAATGGGTGTAACGCATATCACATCAAATGGGACCCAGGAAAAAGACAATCCTTCCAGCATATGATCCAATCCCACTAGGATATTCCCGATCGGTGCAGGGGATGTATGAGTCACATATGTCAGCATCATTTTCCCATAAATAAAGAAAAATATGCTCATAGCGTGATACCGTACTTTTAATTAAAATTAAAATCCATACAATCCATAAAGGTAAAAAGATAACCTATATAAACACGTGCGGACCTTTATAAAGTATAAAAAGTCATAAAAACATACCCTGATGCGTTTTGGGCGCAAAGCCCATTCTCAAAGGGTTTTTACAGTGCACAGGTATTCCTCTGCATACAGTCAGGTCCATAAATATTGGGACATCTACGTAATTCTAATCTTTTTGGCTCTATACACCACCACAATGGATTTGAAATGAAACAAACAAGATGTGCTTTAACTGCAGACTTTCAGCTTTAATTTGAGGGCATTTACATCCAAATCAGGCGAACGGTGTAGGAATTACAACAGTTTGTATATGTGCCTCCCACTTTTTAAGGGACCAAAAGTAATGGGACAATTGGCTGCTCAGCTGTTCCATGGCCAGGTGTGTGTTATTCCCTCATTATCCCATTTACAAGGAGCAGATAAAAGGTCCAGAGTTCATTTCAAGTGTGCTATTTGCATTTGGAATCTGTTGCTGTCAACTCTCAATATGAGATCCAAAGAGCTGTCGCTATCAGTGAAGCAAGCCATCATTGAGCTGAAAAAACAAAACAAACCCATCAGAGAGAAAGCAAAAACCTTAGGTGTGGCCAAATGAACTGTTTGGAACATCCTTAAAAAGAAAACGCACCGGTGAGCTCAGCAACACCAAAAGACCCGGAAGGCCACGGAAAACAACTGTGGTGGATAAACGAAGAATTCTTTCCCTGGTGAAGAAAACACCCTTCACAACAGTTGGCCAGATCAAGAACACTCTCCAGGAGGTAGGTGTATGTGTATCAAAGTCAACAATCAAGAGAAGACTTCACCAGAGTGAATACAGAGGGTTCACCACAAGATGTAAACCATTGGTGAGCCTCAAAAACAGGAAGGCCAGATTAGAGTTTGCCAAACAACATCTAAAAAAGCCTTCACAGTTCTGGAACAACATCCTATGGAGAGATGAGACCAAGATCAACTTGTACCAGAGTGATGGAAAGAGAAGAGTATGGAGAAGGAAAGGAACTGCTCATGATCCAAAGCACACCACCTCATCGGTGAAGCATGGTTGTGATAGTGTCATGGCGTGGGCATGTATGGCTGCCAATGGAACTGGTTCTCTTGTATTTATTGATTATGTGACTGCTGACTAAAGCAGCAGGATGAATTGTGAAGTGTTTTGGGCAAAATTATCTGCTCATATTCAGCCAAATGCTTCAGAACTCATTGGACGGCGCTTCACAGTGCAGATGGTTAATGACTCGAAGCGTACTGCAAAAGCAACCAAAGAGTTTTTTAAGGGAAATAAGTGGAATGTTATGCAATGGCCAAGTCAATCACCTGACCTGAAACCGATTGAGCATGTGTTTCACTTGCTGAAGACAAAACTGAAGGGAAAATGCCCCAAGAACAAGCAGGAACTGAAGACAGTTGCAGTAGAGGCCTGGCAGAGCATCACCAGGGATGAAACCCAGCGTCTGGTGATGTCTATGCGTTCCAGACTTCAGGCTGTAATTGACTGCAAAGGATTTGCAACCAAGTATTAAAAAGTGAAAGTTTGATTTACGGTTGTTAATCTGTCCCATTACTTTTGGTCCCTTAAAAAGTGGGAGGCACATATACAAACTGTTGTAATTCCTACACCGGTCACCTGATTTGGATGTAAATGCCCTCAAATTAAAACTGAAAGTCTGCAGTTAAAACTCATCTTGTTTGTTTCATTTCAAATCCATTGTGGTGGTGTATAGAGCCAAAAAGATTAGAATTGTGTTGATGTCCCAATATTTATGGACCTGACTGTATATATCTTCTTAATTGCTGAAAATTATCACCGAACCGGAGCACCCTCAGCATGGGTAAAGCTTTTCTTTAGTGTAGGTTCACATGTATGCAGGCTGCGCTTGATGGGTTTTTCAGGCACGTTTTGCAGTGCGTTTTACATTTTTAAACCCTCATTTTTGATGCATTTTTGCATGCAGTTTTCATGCATTTTGCATTTGTGGGTTTTTTTCCTGTTTAAACACACTGTAAACACACTTGTATATAGCTGGTTGCTAAGGAGGGGGCTGAGAAGCTGGCCGCCGCGTCCTTCACAACCGATGAGTCATCAGCGGGGCTGACAGCTGAATGCAAAACATTACTGGCAAAAAAAATTGTGAGAAAAACAGTGTTGGGTCCCCTCCCCAAGTTCATACCAGACCCTTCAGGTCTGGATTTGGAGAAGACCCCCCCCCCCCAGCCAAAATGTTTTTAAAAAATGGCATGGGGTCCCCTCCAAAATCCATACCAGACCCTTATCCAAGCCTGCAGTTCAGGAAAGGGAGGGGACGAGCAAGCGATCTGCTCCCGCCCCAAAGCACCTTGTTCCCGACAACCCTGGGGCGGTGGTTGTGGGAGTCTGTGGGCAGGGGGCTTATCGGAATCTGAAAAAAAAAAAAGAAAACCAGTAGATGGTTTTTGACAAGTCCTTTATTAAAAATGAAGAATGTCACCCGTAGCTCCAATGTGCTCCAAAGGGGATGGCAGTTATTGCTTATTCTGACTTTACATCCACTTCAGCCCTGGAATGATTTACCCCTTTCATGACAGGCCATTTTTTTGCGATACGGCACTGTGCCACTTTAACTGACAATTGCGCAGTCGTGCGTCGTTGTACCCAAACAAAATATATGTCCTTTTTTTTACACAAATGGAGCTTTCCTTTGGTGATATTTGATCACCTCTGCAGTTATTTTTTACGCTATGAACAGAAAAAAAATCAATTTTTTTAAAAAAAAAGATCAATATTTTTTATTTTTTGCTTTAATACAAAAAAAATGCAAAACAAATTTCTTCATAAATTTAGGCTAATCTATATTTTGCTACATATTTTTGGTAAAAAAAAAAAAATCGCAATCAGCATATATTGATTGGTTTGCGCAAAAGTTATCGCTTCTACAAACCACGGGATAAATTTACAGACTTTTATTTATTTTTTTTTTTTTTTACTGGTAATGGTGGTGATCTGCAATTTTTAGCGGGGCTGCGACATTGCAGTGGACAAATCTGATCCCAAATTACACTTTTTGGGGACCAGTGGCATTATTAAATTGATCGGTGCCATGTATAAATGACACTGGCAGAGAAGGGGTTAACACTAGTGGGCGATCAGGGGGTTAACTGTGTTCCCTGGGTGTGTTCTAACTGTAGGGGGGATGGGCTGCCTAGGGCATGACAGAGAAAGTTGTTTCCGATCACAGGAAACAGAAGATCTCTGACATGTCCCCTATCAGAACGGGGATCCGCCTTGTTTACAATGATCGAGGACATCGATTCCGCCAGACACTCTGATGTACAGGTACGTCGGTTCGCGCAGGAAAGCCGACCTGCTGCAGTATATCTGCGTGAGCAGGTCGGCAAGTGGATAAAGTGGAACTTTACCCATAACATTCCACATGAATAAATATCCTACTAAAATTAGTGTGTGCTGTAAATTGCCTCCAGACTGCCATTTTGCTGAAGCCCAGTTTCCCTGAACAGCAGTAAAACATAGAACGGAACTAAACCCATTGATTTAACAGTTTCAAAAAACGTTACATTCCTGGAATGCCGGGATTGCTGTCACATTTGCTTGTGTCCTCGACTAAACTGTCACACCATCAAATGGTGTCTTAACTGATCACATGTGCAGCACCATGGCCGTTGCTGATCAAGCAGAAGCGGCTTCCTTGGCTGCAAAGGATAGGAGGGTTTCATTCTGCTTTAAAGCTGTCATCAGATCGGCCTCTACAAACTCGGCAGTGCCTAAAATGGAGACCAACTGAGCATGTGCAAAGCAGGGTGAGACAGTGTATTACCAGATTTTACACAGTATGAGGCCTTTGTTAATGGTTTACATAGCTATACCTGCAAAAGGAGCCAGACTGAAGCGGTCTCTTAGTTTTCTGACTAGAGTTCCACTTTAAGTTCAGTGAACTGCATAACTTCACCTGGGCGTCTCTCTTTTACTTTACCTTTAACAAGTTTATTACTCTGCCAGAGAGATGCTCCAGAATCAGAGGAGGTAGGCGCACAGAGCAGCTATGCCCACCCCACCCCTCTGCTGCCCATTCACAGAAGCCTTTGTACTTTGTGAATAGGTTCACATAATACCAAGGCTTCTGTGAATGGGCAGGAGGAGGGGGGGGGCAGGCTTCGACTCTTTGACTCTCCGACTCTCCTGTTGGAAATTCATAGCTCAGAAGGATCAGTACCGGCCTCCTGGAACTGCAGCGATAGATGTCTTCCAGGAGTACTATAAAGCTGTCAGATATAAAGAAGAGGTAAGTCCAGGAGGTGTCATGCACCTCGTTGGACTTAACTTATAGTGTGCCTTCATTTTATACAAAGAAGCTGCATTTCTGGAGTTCTTAAAACATTTCTGCTGTTTGTTCAGTGATCATTTGATTTACAGCAGAGCTCTGGGTCAACAACTAAATACATGGTTGCAATAACACGTTTCTGTAATGTCTGTAAAAGCATTCGTCATTCTGGGATAGCCATTCTTGTAATGTACACACTTTCTAGCCAGGAACAACATTCTACTGCTGACTGTACAGAGGTAATTATGTTATTCATTACTCAGTGAGGGAAAAGGAGACAGAGTTGACATAGGAAGTTGCATTGCTGAACCAGGAAGTCAAATTGTTACAATCAGGAACTAGGTGTATCGCCTGTTTGGCTGTGCATTATGGAAAATATGAGCACATCACAGGCTAATGTGTTTTGCCTGGAGTTTTGCTTTAATAAGTTTAACATAATTTTTCTACAATATGGCATGTATTCATTTAGTATTTTAGCACTTCCTTCAGTTTCTCTTTTGTGTTTTTTGCTGTCTGCATGTAAATCAGCACTGTACTCATTGTACTAAGGAAGTGGTTGGTTTTCCACAAAATGCATAGTTTACATGCCTTATAAAGTTTGGATCACGGCCTTTGTCGAAATCTGTCATGGTTTCTTTAAAAGTGTAGCCATAGATTTTAGGTACCTCTGTATACACAGTATTATGGTCAGTACTTGGGGTGAAAGAGTGAGTTGCGTGTGTGTCTATGCACACGTGCGCTACTTGGTACACATTATTATTATTATTATTATTTTATATAATATATATATATTTTTTTCTAATGACTATTTTTTTCGTGCCGCTGTAGTCCCTGGGATTTTTCTTTCTTCCTTTTTTTTTCAACTTAAGAACAAACCTACAGACCCTATCTTGTTTGTAACCCGGGGACCGCCTGTAATCAATTGGTATAAACTAGAAATATTCTTGGCAACATACACCTATAGGAGTTTATTTACTCCTTTAGTTTCGCTGCTTTAATTGAGAGGATATTTTGACAGTTTGAACAACTCAAGTCCGTTAAATAGTTAATCGACAACAAATGCTCTGGCACCAATAAGGGCAAAATATGCCCCAGTGCCAGTGGGGTGAAAAAAATGCCGCCTGTTAGTAGTAAGTGGGATGAAAAAATATCCCTCATTGATGGTCGCTGAGAAAAAAATAAAAATGCCTGGCGTAGGTGGCTAGTTAGAAAAATCAAAAAATTCCTTGCATCAGTGGTCAGTTGATTAAAAAACAAAGTGGGGGGAAGAGGGGAGAAATAAAATCATTGGTGCTTAGTGGGAAACCTACCTAATACTTGCTCACTCTCTGTCCTATACCTGTGCTGGAACTATGCACCTAATGTTGAGCGGGATACCCCAAGATTTTGTTAGGATCTGGGACAAGCGATGGGGAGGTATGCAGCCTTAAAGGAAGCCGCCCGCACCAGGAGAAGACCGTGATTATCGCTAGCAGATCATCGCTAGCGGCTGTAGTAGCGGGACAAGATTTGAACCGTGTATGACTGGCCTAAGGCACTGCAGCAGCTTTGTTAGATTGAGGTCTTTACTATGCTGCTTATTGGAGAGGAATCTACCCTTCTATTGCTTTTGCTTCATTCATTATATGGATCTGTGCTTTTTGAACCTCTCCTGCTTCATAAATAATCCTCATCAGTTATCAGAGCATTAAGAATTGTAAAGTCTTGTTTTTTTTGTTTGTTTTTTTTTTTCTTTTTAAATAACACACATGTTATACTTACCTGCTCTATGCAGTGGTTTTGCACAGAGCAGCCTGGATCCTCCTCTTCTCGGGTCCCTCTCCCTCCTGTTGAGTGCCCCCACAGCAAGCAGCTTGCTATGGAGGCACCCGAGCCGTAACCCGCCCACCCCTCTCTCTCCTGATTCGCTGAATGATTTTGATTGGCAGCAGCGGGAGTTAGTCGGGCCGTGCTGCTGTCTCAGCCAATGAGGAGGGGAGTCCCGAGCAGCTTAGACACACCAGTAACATTGCTGGATAAAGATGGGCTCAGGTAAGTATTAAGGGGAGGGCTGAAACGGGCTGCTGCACACAGACATAGATGCATTAAGATATAAAAAACCTTCTGCCTTATCAACTCCTTTAAGTCATCCGCAGGCCGCTCTGACATAAGTAAGCCAAGGCCTATTCCTCCACCAAGGTGGCCACCTCCATACAGAAGCACAGTGAAGAATAAAGCATGGAAAGTCGCTAATAGGAAAAGATCAGGTGCAGGGAACCTAAATGCAGTACTGGTGAGTTTTACTTGGCCCCTCTATTTTCTTTTATTGGGCACAGATTCAGGTGCCCTTTAAGATATTTGCCACACTCCATGGAGTCACTGCATACACTGGACTATGACGTTTGCGCTACTCGATTCTCCATCATGGGTTTCTGTGTATCTGTAGGGCTTATTTTTATATTTCAGGATTCAAGAACACTCCTAATCAGAAGTGTTGTCTTTCAGCTATGCTACTGACATGGTGGTGGTTTTACCTCATTTGGAATTTTGATGGGAAAAACTGAAAAATCAGTTTTTCCCATATGTTGATGAGAGATATATATATTCTGCATGATCAGAATAAAAATTTTCAACCTGATTTAACAGAAATACAAAGATCTACACATACAAAATTTGGCACAGTGCAACGATGGTCACTGGTGAAATTCGCTGTTCGATGTGGATGCCATCACCATGTTGCTAAGCATGCTATAGCTACTCTTTACAGCTTTCTACATTTTTGGATCTGTTTTTATACATTTTGTTTGGATTCACTACACTATGTTGTGTTCTTCTCTCATGGGTTCTATAAGTAGACTCTATTATATACTGTATGATAGCTATAGATGACTGGTGTTGGATCCCTTTTTTCATATGCTTATTGACCTGGATAAGTAATGGCTCACCATCATTGTGGTAATTGTTATTCCTTTATTGTTCCGAAGAGTGTTGTATCTCTGGGTGGCTTCACTTAAGGTTGGTTTTGTGAAGCCATAAAAGAACGATTTGTTGGGATTTTTAAGACACATGGGCTTTGTTTTATCTCTGAACTGCTTGTCTTCTCATACAGGTCTATGGAATGAAAACATTGCTAAACCAGGTCAAATGCAGGATGACTGTCAGTTGCATTGAAGTCTGCGTGAAGGGTCTATCAAAACCATGCTGCATTTGCCTCTTAAAGAGGAAGTAAACCCAGATGGCGTTTACTTCCTCAATATACCCCTGTAACGTAGAAGCATAATGGGCTACTATGCATCGCAAACGAAACCTGCGATGTCCAGCGCTGTCCCCTGTGCTGGCACCATCCATCTTCAGCCCCTCTTCCTCTTGGGGCCACGACTCCGGCGCTGTGACTGGCCGGAGTCGCCGACGCACGGGAGCTGCCAGTCACTGCACGATCGCAGTGGAGTAACGGCACGAAGGCCGCTACTTCACTGCGCAAGTGCCGACATGATGTCGGCACAGCACATACACTGCATATCTCCTGAACCGTGCAGGTTTGGGAGATATGCAGGGAACCTACAGGTAAGCCTTATTATATAGGTTAAAGTGTTCTGCCATTTCTGGCCATTTGTCCCTAAACAGGAGTACCACTTGTAGTGTAGCGTTCAGCCCTGTCCAGCCTTTAACAGGCCGTAGGCATTTTATTTTCTTTCAAATGATGTATAGCGCTTTTAAAAAGTATTCATACCCCTTGAAATTTTCCACATTTTGTCATGTTACAACCGAAAATGTATTTTATTGGGATGTTATGTGATCTAGACCAACACAAAGTGGCGGGGGGGGGGG
>BLSH010473117.1:1147406-1164393 GCA_018402905.1 Glandirana rugosa | reverse complement strand
CATGTTACAACCGAAAATGTATTTTATTGGGATGTTATGTGATATAGACCAACACAAAGTGGCACCCCCCCCCCCCCCCAAGTCAATACTTTGTAGAACCACCTTTCACTGCAATTACAGCTACAAGTCTTTTTGGGGATGTCTCTCCCAGCTTTGCACATCTAGAGTGACATTTTTGCCCATTCTTCTTTGCAAAATAGCTCAAGCTCTGTCAGATTGGATGGAGAGCGTCTGTAAACAGCAATTTTCAATTCTTGCCACAGATTCTCAATTGGATTTAGGTCTGGACTTTGACTGGGCCATTCTAACACATGAATATGCTTTGATCTAAACCATTCCATTGTAGCTCTGGATGTATGTTTTTAGGGTCGTTGTGCTGCTGGAAGATGAACCTCCGCCCCAGTCTCAAGTCTTTTGCAGACTCTAACAGGTTTTCTTCTAAGATTGTCCTGTATTTGGCTCCATCTATCTTACCAAAAACTCTGAGCACCTTCTTCTACATATTTGCTGTGTCCCCCACATGGCTTCTTGCAAACAGGACTTCTTATGGCTTTCTTTCAGCAATGGCTTTCTTCTTGGAACTCTTCCATAAAGGCCAGATTTGTGGAGTGCACAACTATTAGTTGTCCCGTGGACAAATTCTTCCTCCAGAGTTACCATGGGCCTCTTGGCTGGTTCTCTGAATGCTCTCCTTGCCCGGCCTGTCCGTTTAGGTAGACGGCCATGTCTTGGAAGGTTTGCAGTTTTGCCAAACTCTTTAAATTTTCAGATGATGGAGTGAACAGTTTACACACATGTAGCACCCTCCTAGTTTGGGTACTAGTGAGTGTATATCGTTTTTGGTGCTCTCTGCTTAACAGGAGAGCAGACAGGTACATTTATTTGCTGTCTGCTTATCAGAGCCTGATTTGAGTAAGGTCTGCTCTGTGTGCTCCGGGGCTGATTCATGTGGTCTGGAGAGGTTTTACCCTGTCCAGTAATATGGGTCCCTATTGGACAGAGGGAGAAAACCTCAGCCAGTGACAGCAGGTGTATTTGGAGGTGGTTCTGACCAGCTAGCAGGGGAGTGGTGACCCACTGCATCTTGGGTGAACACCTGAATATAAAAAGGAGCACATGGACTCAAGGTTAGGAGTCCCAGCCCACCCAAGGATGAGGGGTGAGGCTTATGTTCAGCTCTTGGCTACTAGGCCCGAGGGCTTATCCAGGAGGCTGCCAGGATTAGTCGAGGTCTATCCGGACGCTGAAGCTGCAACCCACAGTTCTATTAAATGTCAGCAGCTATGAAAAGCTTGCTGCTGATTTTTAATAATCAGACACTCGCCTGTCCCAGGCTCCAGCGATGTGGCCACCTGGCGATTCGCTCTTCTCCCCTTCCTCCGTGTGGCGCCGGCATCACAAGTGTGGGTGCCCCGGCTTTGGCTTCAAAGCTGGAGCGCGCACTGCGCATGTGCGAGTCGCTCTGCGCTTTGTGAAGGGCTGTGCATCTTCTGGGACCTGTGACGTGTCCCTGAAGATTGTCGGGAGGGTGGAGGTAAACTTCTGGTTCCGTGGAGCCAGGAAAGGAAGTGCAGCTGGGACCCTGTCAACAGGGTCCCCGCTGCCCATCCAAAAAAATGACATGACAATTGTGGCATGTTGGGGGGTCAACTTCTCTTAAAGCGCAAGTTCCACGTTTGGGTGGAACTCTGCTTTAAGTAATTTAATGCTGTGCTTTGAGCTCCCCATACTGTAAAATAATGGTAAAGTGTGTTGTGCTATGGGTGAGACAGCAGCTAAAATTGACAGCTGACCTCAAAGCAAGACAAAAAGAGGCAGCAAAGGGGTTGATTACTTTCATTCTGAATGCTAGTTTTGGGGAACGTTTTCTTTAGGCCCTTAAAGTCAAATGTAAAGTCGCTTAGCAAGTCGTTCCCCCATGATTTCCAATGAGTACCATTCATATCTGTGCGACTTCATGTTGCAGCGACTTCAAAGTAGTCCCTGCATTACTTTGGTCCAACTTTGATGCGAGTTGAGGTCCATAGACCTCATGATTACACAGGCATTGCTTAACGTTAAATCAAAATTGTGGTAAAATCCTGGCAAAATCGAGCGACTTTAAGGTTGCACAAGTGTGAAAGGGGCCTAACTGACCCTAATCTTTTCTTGTGCAGTTTGTTAGCTCTCCCTATCCGTTCCCTACTGCAGCTTCCAATACACTGTCGCTATGACTGCTTTGTGCTTCCCTTTTATAATGAGGGGGCAGGGGTTGGCCATAGTTCAAAGGTCGTGCAGTGCGTTATGATTTTGAAATAAATTCTCGTGGCCAAATCCATACATAAAAAAAAGTGTCAAAATGGTCCGACATGTCCCCCCCAATATCGCAGTACCGCTAAAAATCGCAGATCGCCGCCATTACTAGTAAAAAATTTAAAAAAAATAAAAACCCCAGAAATGAATTCTCGCCATCCGTAAACGCGGCCACTTTTGCGCAATCCAATCAATAAACGCCGATTGCAATTTTTTTTATCGCAAATATGAGGAATTATATAAATCGGCCAAAAACGGTGAAAAAAAATGTTTTTTTATATTTTTTTTTTTGGATTTGAATTTTAGCAAAAAGTAAGAAATTTGGGTTTTTTTGCAAAATGGTCGCTCTTCTTTTGTTTATAGCGGCGATAAGAAATGACGAAGAGGCGATCAAATACCAAAAGAAAGCTCTATTTGTGGGAAAAAAAGGACGCAAATTTTGTTTGGGTAGAACGTCGCACGACCGCAATTGTCGGTTAAAGCGACGCAGCGCCGAATCGCAAAAAGTGCTCTTTTCCTAAAGTGGGAAATTCTTCCGGGGCTGAAGTGGTTAAAGGAGTTGTAAACCCATTCTATGTATTAAGGTGAGAAACCTTTCCTGCTGCAGCTGCCCCCCGGAGCCCCCCTTCTACTTACCTGAACCCAATCGTTCCAGCAATTTACCAGTTTAAATGACCTGGTCCACATCTTACCTGGTAGCCAGACCTTATTAGTCTTGGCTTTCTGGAGACATTCATTATGTGAGCTGACTGATGCTCAGGGCCCTCTCTGCTGTGGATGCCTGCTATTCTGTATGGCTGAGTGCTAACAGATCACTAAAAAGGAAGAGCTGCCTGTTTTGGGTAACCCATTAGGGTCTAGGACTGATATGAATTTAGTTAGTGGTTATAGGTAGGGATATTTGTTTTCTGCTATGTACAAAGTCCTCCTGCCTTGAAACTGTTTGTCAGCTGCCTTGGACTATGCAGGACAAACGTGCTAGGGTGTTGTTCCTGGGTTCCCTGCCTCGTGCATTGTTTATTGCAGGAAATAAGAGTTGAGTCGGCCCCCCTTCACAATATAGATATATGTATGTTTATTTATATATATATATATCAGGTAAAATAAGTATTGAACACGTCACCATGTTTCTAGGTAAATATATTTCTAAAGGTGCTATTGACATGAAATTTTCACCCATGTTGGTAACAACCCATGCATTCCATATATACAAAGAAACCAAAACAAATAGGTTCAGAAATGAATGTGTAATAAAATGGAATGACACAGGGAAAACGCATTGAACACGCTAACTTTGATATTTACTTAATACTTTGTTCAAAATCCTTTGTTGGTAATGACCGCATCAAGACGCCTCTTGTATGGAGAAACTAGTTGCAATGCATTGCACAGCTGTGATTTTGGCCCATTCTTCCACACAAACAGTCTTCAAATCTTAAAGGTTCCGTGGGCCTCTCTATGAACTCTGATCTTTTAGTTCTTTTCATAGATTTTATATTTTCAGGTGATTGGTTGGCCATTCTAGCAGCTTTATTTTCTTTCATTGGCTTTGTGTTTGGGATGTCTTGCTGAAATGTCCACCCTCGTTTCATCATCTTCATCCTGGTAGATGGCAGCAAATTTTTATCAAGAATGTCTTGGTACTTTTTTTTCCATTCATCCTGCCTTCAAGCATATGAAGTTTGCCAGTACCGTATGCTTAAAAACAGCCCCACATCATGATGCTCCCACCTCCAAACTTTACTGTTGGTATGGTAATTGTTCTTTCCACTTCCGGATTATGGCCCCAACAGTGCTCACTGGAACATTTAGAAGTTTAGAAATCCTTCTGTAACTAGTGACATCAGTATGTTTTGCAACAATAAGGTTGTGAAGTTCCTTAGCAGGGTGGATAAAAATCAATGATTTTTTTTTTTTAAAAATCTGTTTTTTTTTTTTTTTTTTTTTACTTTTGGTGTAAAAATCTATCTAAAGATAGTTTTCTATCTAAGCTACGTTAATACTTTAGTTTATTCAGCATGAAATGGAGCTTAGTTATGTAGCATGAGGCTGTATATTCTGCAATATTTACATTTGTGGTAAACTCATTCAATGAATCCAAGCTCTGCAAGCTGAGATAACATGCACTAGCAATGTTACTGTTTTAATTACATAAAATAATTTGAATAGTTCTCCAGCTATGTGTGATTTAACCTATTAACCTAAAGTTGGTTCTGATATCGCTGTTTTACTAACCTGACGGCTTATTATTCTAAATAGGAAACCTTAATTTCTTTGCAAATATTAAAGATTCGAACTACCAGCAAGAGTGAGTCCTTACATTTAAAGAGCACCTGTCATTTCAGATCCATCATGGCAGCGCCTGTTAGTGGACATCCACTCACCTGCTGCCGCCACGTCCCTCACCTTGTTGTGTCACCGCCACGTCACCAGGCATCTTAGTAAAATGAATGGGACTGTCAGTGAGTCAACAGCAGGTCAGAGGAGGAGCCGCTGCGGGACACAGATGACAGTTGCTTTTTTAAAATGATGATTTAAATTGAGTTGATTTAAATCAAGCCTTTTTACTAGTGATTTAAATTATGATTTAACCACCTCACAACCACCCGTCGTCGTTATACAGCGGTGCTTTGCTGTGGAATGCTGTTGCTATGGTAGCAGATAGGTACCATAACCCCGGTATTTTTAAAAAGTGGGGCTGTCCTCTTTCAGATAAAAGTGGTCTCTGCGGTGGTTTCGCCGCAAGATCCCTTTTATCGGAGACGAGAGAGGCCCCCCTCCCGCCACGCTCCGGTCATCGCCGCCGCTTACCGGAGCCGCTGGTAGCGGCGGAGACGATCAGATCCTCCTCCCTCAATGCCTGGATGCCGACTGAGGGGAGGATGGCCCCCGCTCGGCTCCATAGCATTGAAGGACGGAAGCAACGTCAAACGTTACTTCTGCCCAATGCTCTTAAAAGAGACAGTTTTTTTTTTAAAATTGCATTTAAGTGTGAATATGAGATTTGAGGTCTTTTTGACCCCCGATCTCATATTTCAGAGGTCCTGGCATGCTTTCACATCCCTTGTAATAGGAATAAAAGTGATCAAATTTTTTTTTAAAAAAAGTGTAAAAATAAAAAGTTAAATAAATAAGAGAAAAATTTTTAAGCGCCCCGCCAAGTACACGCGCAGAAGCGAGCGCATACATAAGTCACGCCCGCATATGAAAACTGTTTTCAAACCACACGTGAGCTATCGCCGCAATCGTTATAGCGAGAGCAATAATTCTAGCACTAGACCACCTCTGTAACTCAAAATTGGTAACCTGTAGACATTTTTAAACGTCACCAATGGGGATTTTTAAGTGCCAAAATTTGTCGCCATTCCACGAGCGGGTGCAATTTTGAAGCATGACATGTTTGGTATCAATTTACTCAGCATAACATTATCTTTCACAAGATGGAAAAAAGTGAGCTAACTTTACAGTTTTATTTTTTAACTAAAAAAAGTGATTAAAAAAACAAACAAAAGGTGCTAGTAAAACCGCTGCGCAAATACGGTGTCGCATAAAGTATTGCAACAACCGCCATTTTATTCTCTAGGGTGTTAGAAGAAATATATATATAATTGGGGATTTTAATTAATTTTCTAGCAAAAAAACCCAACCTGAATTTAACTTGTAAACACAGAATCTCAGAAAGAGGCTTGGTCCTTAAGTGGTTAAATTTACTTGATTTAAAGTTGAGTTCCACCCAAATTTTTTTTTTACATCATTCAAGTCCTTTGCCTATATAAACTTGCCTTTGAAGGAAAAAAGCATTTATACTCACTCTAAGTCGCTTGTGGCTCTGTAATCTGCCCCTATTAGGTCCTAGGCTCTTCTCACTTCCTGCTTCCCCTGGCCTCCTGGGAGATGTGACTCATCATTTCCCAGGAGTCAGTGGGCTTCCCTGTACTGTAAAATCGTGTTATTTCCAGATAGGAAATGACACGATTTAAGGCGGACCGAAATCGAGGAGTGCAAGATGGTTACCCACCATGCACTTCTTTCAGGAAGAGATGCCAGGAGACTATGGATGGGCTTCAGATGCCCTCACCTAAAATGGAAAAGTCTAGCAGTAAGAGAAACTAAATTGTGAGTAAAAATACATGGAATTACTAGGCGGTTTGAAAGTAAGGAAACAAAAGGTTACATCTATTTAGTATTAAGAGTGGATGCCCAAAAAAAAAAATTCTGGGTGGAACTCCGCTTTAAATTAAATCCACCCTGGTCTTGAGAGCTCTCTTTGCTTTTACCCATTATAAGATGTTTCTTGTGTAACACCTTGGTAATGAGAGAAGCGCTGCGCAAACTGTCGGCGCTATATAAATCCTGTATAATAATAATAATAATGTGACTGAACCAGCTGATATTAATTTGCCCTGACAAGGGGCAGGGTTGCTTTCTAATTTCTGATAGATTTCAGCTGGTGTCTTGGCTTTCCATGCCATTTTGATCCTACCTTTCTTCATGTGCTCAATACTTTTTCCCATGTCATTCCATTTTATTACACATACCTTTAATTTCTGAACTTGTTTTGGTTTCTTTGTATGTATGCATTGCATGGGTGGTTAAGAAATGAAGAAAACCTGGAAGTATGACCGCACTCCGGACGTGGAAAAATGGAAAATGATTTATTCAAAAACAAAAAAACATGTAAATTCAAAGCAATGAAAAGGCAGATGCAGGTATGGAACCACAAAGAAGCTGGGTTAACGCGTTTCACGGACTCGCTGTCCGCTTAATCATAACCCTAACATTGAGATAACATTGGTGCATTTAAATAGTAAGTATTAAGCCAAAACAGGTGTGCATAGATAATCTCAAATGATATCCCAATGAGCTTAATAGCCCCTGTAAACCCCGTAGGGAGTACAGGGGACCAAAAAAAAAAAAAAAGAGTTAAAACCTCCCATAGCCACGTCAAAATAAAAACATAAAGAGAGGATGGAAAATCAAGAAAAAGACCCATACATCCGACGATCAACACAATTGAATTGATTCCCCACATGTATGGTGTCTTATATAAACAAATCTTTGTACAAAAAGACATTGGTGAAATGCGGGAACCCAAGTTTAAATGTAGCACTTAAAACCCACAGAAACCACCAATGTGGAAAAGATATATGGGAACAATCTCCAAAAAGTAGGGGCATATAAAATGCATACAAATGGAAAGGTTTAGAACCGTTTATACAAATATTATGAAAAATATATAAAGGAGATGAAAAACACATAAAAGCAGTCAGCTGTATCTCCATTCAATAAATCTGATGTCTCAAATGTAAAAAAGTTGATTTAATATGTGCATATGTCCCATGCCATGGAAGAATGTACACGAAAAGATTTGTTTTTTATGTTTTTATTTTCACTTGGCTATGGGAGGTTTTAACTCTCTTTTTTGGTCCCCTGTACTCCCTACGGGGTTTACAGGGGCTATTAAGCTCATTGGGATATCATTTGAGATTGATTATCTATGCACACCTTTTTTTGGCTTAATACTTACTATTTAAATGCACCAATGTTGTCTCAATGTTAGGTTTATGATTAAGCAGACAGCGAGTCCGTGAAACGCGTTAACCCAGCTTCTTTGTGGTTCCATACCTGCATCTGCCCTTTCATTGCTTGGAACTTACATGTTTTTTGTTTTTGAATAAATAATTTTCCATTTTTCCACGTCCGGAGTGCGGTCATACTTCCAGGTTTTCTTCATTGCTTTGGTTCACAGACCTGACGTCCACCTGGGATATTGGAATCGGCACGCATGCATTCACCTGGAGCTGCTTGGTTTTCTTCTTTTGTTTAGCTTGCATGGGCTGTTGTTGTCCACTGAAAAATAGTGACTCGTTCAATACTTATTTTACCTGCTGTGTGTGTTTTATTATATATATATATTTCAGACAAAAACTAATCAGCAGGAAACTTCACTCTGATTATGAAGTCACAAATAATGGAAGCAAACCCTGCAATAAAAGACATTTCAAACTGTGCAAACAGATCAATCAATCCAAAAGTGTGGATGGAAATGGAACCTTCTAAACTGCCGGCAACAAAAGTCAGTACACCCCTAAATGAAAATGTCCAAATTGGTCCCAATTAGCCATTTTCCCTCCCCAGTGTCATGTGACTTGTTAGTGTTACAAGGTATCAGGTGTGAATGGGGAGCAGGTGTGTTAAATTTGCTGTTATCACTCTCACACTAGTCACTGGAAGTTCAACATGGCACCTCATGACAAAGAACTCTCTGAAGATCTGAAAAAAATAATTGTTGTTCTACATAAAGATGGCCTGGGCTATAATAAGATGGCCAAGACCCTGAAACTGAGCTGCAGCCAAGACCATACAGCGGTTTAACAGGACAGGTTCCACTCAAAACAGGCCTCGCCATGGTCGACCAAAGATGTTGAGTGCACGCGCTCAGCATCATATTCAGAGGTTGTCTTTGGGAAATGAACATATGAGTGCTGCCAGCATTGCTGCAGAGGTTGAAGGGGTGGGGCGTCAGCCTGTCGGTGCTCAGACCATACGCCGCACACTGCATCAAATTGGTCTGCACAAGAAAGCCCGCAAACCGTTTGCTGAAGACAAGTAGACTAAGGACATGAATTACTGGAACCATGTCCGTGGTCTGATGAGACCAAGATAGACTTACTTGGGTCAGATGGTGTCAAGCGTGTGTGGTGGTAACCAGGTGAGGAGACTGAGTACAAAGACAAGTGTGTCTTGTCTACAGTCAAGCATGGTGGTGGGAGTGTCATGGTCTGAGGCTACATGAGTGCTGCCGACACTGGGGAGCTACAGTCCATTGATGGAACCATGAATGCCAACATGTACTGTGACATACTGAAGCAGAGCATGATCCCCTCCCTTCGGAGACTGGACCACAGGGCAGTATTCCAACATAACGACCCCAAACACACCTCCAAGACATCCACTGCCTTGCTAAAGAAGCTGAGGGTAAAGGTGATGGACTGGCCAAGCATGTCTCCAGACCTAAACCCTATTGAGCATCTGTGGGGCATCCTCAAATGGAAGGTGGAGGAGCGCAAGGTCTCTAACATCCTCCAGCTCTGTGATGTCGTCATGGAGGAGTGGAAGAGGACTCCAGAGGCAACCTGTGAAGCTCTGGTGAACTCCATGCCAAGAGGGTTAAGGCAGTTATGGAAAATACTGGTTTCCACAGAAAATATTGACACTTTGGACCCAGTTTCACTTAGGGGTGTACTCATTTTTGTTGCCAGTGGTTTAGATATTAATGGCTGTGTGTTGAGTTATTTTGAGGGGACAGCACATTTACACTGTTATACAAGCTGTACACTCACTACTTTACATTAGCAAAATGTAATTTCTTCAAGCGGAGTTCCACGGCATTAAAAGTCAGCAGCTACAAAAAGTGTAGCTGCTGACTTTTAATAATCGGACACTCGCCTGTCCCAGGCTCCAGCGATGCAGCAGCCAGCAGCGTTGCTCTTCTCCCCCTCCTCCTCTACGGCATCAACATCACAAGTGTGGGCGCCCCGGCTTTGGCTTCAAAGTTGGGCGCGCATGCGCGAGTCTCGCTACGCTCTGTGAATGGCCGGTGTATTTTCTGGGACCTGTGACATGTCCTAGAAGATTGCCGGGTTGGAGGGGGAGGAAGGTGAACTTCTTTCTGGCTCCGTGGCGCCAGGAGAGGAAGTGGAACCCCCCCCCCCCAAAAAAAATTATTTTTCATTTACTAAAGTCTGTATTAGTTATACCGTATATCCATTTATGTTACATACAAGTAAAAACCAGTTGCATGTGGCAAAGTAAATGAAGCTGAGGTTATGACTAAACCTAATTAACACACTTGATCAGCTGCAAAACTGGTGGAATTCATAGGACTTTAAAGCATAAGTAGACCTAGAGCTTCCCATTGGCGTGCCCAAGGTTTGAATGAATGCTGTTTTAGCTTTACTTTATAATCACTTAAACATGGTGTCAATGAAAATAAAAGGTTTGCAGAGTTTACATTCAAAAGCAAACATTTTACAACATTGCAGCCTACCTGTTCTTAGATGTGATGGCAGCATTCGTTCTCTTTTTTTAGGTTTACTTTTATTTTCATCTAGTGATCCTGCCAGAAAGTCTATTGTTTTTCAACAGAACAAGCTCTCCTGCAGATGTAGCAGTTAGGGGATTGAGACAAACCATCTACCACTGACATGTGCTTGCAATGATCAACTTGTATTTATGTAAAACCTTTATCCTAAAAGGAATTTAGCTGTAACTGCCTCTAAAGTGTTAGCTGACGGCTTCAATTTGTTAGTGCATTTAAATTGGTTCTAAATGCAGGGCATTACGTAAGTGTTACCAGCAGTGAGTGTTACTAAACCCAGTACTCTGTATTCACTATATCTGGTTTCCTACAGTACACAGAACATGGAAATACAATACTTTAAGTAAATATAAACTGCTAAATACCTTTTCTCATGAACAGTATATAGCAGTCTTGTGATTTCTATCATTGTCTGTCCAGACAGGTTACAGCTTGTAGGAGGAGTTTTCATTCTCTCCTGACTGTCCTATGATGCTGCATGACCACTGACCACCTGTCTGGACAGTGCTGATTGGCCCTGGGCCGATCACATGCACCCTCCAAAAAAATAAAACCTCTCTACCATTACACACCAAACTGAGCATGTGCAGAGTGCCCCCCAAGGCTCTGTTCTATCAGCAGATGGATTGGGGACAGTAAAAGAAGGGGGGGATTAGAGAAGACCGAATCAAACAACTTTTTTACACAGTGTGGAAGATTTTGTTTGGGTACAGCTTCGCACGACCACGCAATCGTCAGTTAAAGTAACAGCGCCGTACTGCAAAAATTGGCCTGGTCAGGAAGTGGTTAAACAAATGGTTAAAGCGGAGGTCCGCCAGGGAAACAAAGATTAACAGTCAGCAGCTACACATACAGTAGATGCTGACTTTTAATAATAGGACACTTACCTGTCCTGGAGCCCAGCGATGTCGGCACCCACCGCCGATCTTCGGATCGGGGGTCAGTGTCCTCTTCCCCCTCACCCCCGAAAGGTACCAAATGTGACACCTGAGGGGGGGAGGAATCCAACCAGCGGAAGTTCCACTTTTGGGTGGAACTCCGCTTTAAATGGGCATTTTAAAATTTTATTTTTATTTGTTTTTTTTTCTTTTGTGTTTTTTTTTTTTGTATGTATTTAATTGTTATTCTCCATCTTCCCCTGGAATTTTAGGGTGAACTGAACTTTGAAAAGTAGGTGGGAGGAGGGAATTGAAAATGTTAACTACTGTCTTGTCTGTTCCTGTTTTAAACATAGTTTATTGTCTGTTTACTATGGCAACTTTCTTTAGTAAATGGTTTGTATGAAGAAAATAAACTGCTATTTTTGAATGCGAGTTAGGAGCGTGGACTATTTCATGCAACATCCTAACAACGAATGGACTGGTTGGCTATATGTTTATAATAGAGGATATGAAGAGCAAAGCTAAATTGAAATTTTATGTTGCTCTTAAAAACCTCAGGCTTAAGGGCGTCAGATGTGGTTGTTGGCTGGATGTTATACAGTTGAAACTCCTTTTGTTTACGGAGCTGTTAGCTTTTTGGAAGTGGATACTTATATTTGTACTTGCATATGAATAAATCTTCAGCAGGATAGAATTACGTGTCTTCAGTGCCTCGAGGCTGCTGGGGATAAAATGGTTTTCTTCTCCTTTCATTTTTATTAGATACAAAATAGCATGCGTATTGGTAGGTCCACTTATACGTGTAATTAGAAACGTAGATCTAATCTTCTGTTGGTATCATCACATGCGCAAGCCATTAAAATCTCCTGACTGAGCATTTGAAATGCGTGTTATGAGGAGGTGGATTGGAAAATGCAGTTCTATAATGACCAGTACTCCTTTGTGCTTCATCTATGGTGCACTTATGTTTACATCATGGCATGGCTTTCAGGTTTGGTGCCAAATGTCCGTATCTGTCAGATTGGTTAGGTGTTTGTGTCTCCGTCTATGAAAGAAGCTTTATGATCTTTAAAAAATGTAATTCCTCTTATTGTAATGGCAGGGACATAGAAATCTTAGTTGTGCATGCCTCAGCATTACACATAGGTGTATCCAAAACAGGATCCTAAATGCAGCAAGAGCATCTTTCATGGGCTGTAATGTTCCTTCAAAATGAATAATGTATTTCATTAAACTTGAAACATATGATATGAGCAGCTAGCTGCAAGGATTTGGTGTAGGCCGTATGAAATCTGGGTGTGTCACGGGACACTTCCACTGCCAATAAAGTAAATCAGCAGGGCTGTTTACATAATGTTATTTAAATGAATTTAAGCTGAACTTCGGGCACAAAGGGTATTTAACAATTAATTTGAAGGCATTCTTCAATATCCACAAAAAATTTAAAGCGGAGTTCTGCCAACTGAGACCAACAATGAAGCACAATATCTCCCACTGACACTGATAATGGGGCACTATTCCTCCCAATGTTACCAATGATGGCACATTATTCCTTCCACTGACACCAGTGAAGGGGCACTATTCCTCCCACTGATACCATTGATGGGGCACTATTCCTCCCACTGATACCAATGATGGGACACTATTGCTTCCACTGATACCATTGATGGAGCATTATTCCTCCCACTGATACCATTGATGGGGCACTATTCCTCCCACTGATACCAATTATGGGACACTACTCCTTCCACTGACACCAATGATGGAACACTATTCCTTCCACTGATACTAATGATGGGGCACTCTTCCTCCCACTGATGATGGGGCACTATTCCTCCCACTGACGCCAATGATGGGGCACTGTTCCTCCCACTGATGCCAATGAATGGGGCACTATTCCTCCCAATGACACCAATGATGGGGCACTATTCCTTCCAATGACACCAATGATGGGGCACTATTCCTCCCAATGACACCAATGATGGGGCACTATTCCTCCCAATGACACCAATGATGGGGCACTATTCCTCCCAATGATGGGGCACTGCTTCTTCCCTACCAAATGTGGCAGTGTTTTTACTCCCACTGATGCCAGGAAAATTTCCACTACCGCTGGCCATAGTCCGGCCCCCCTAAAGTCTGAAGGACTATAAACTGGCCCGTTGTTTAGAAAGTTTGGTGACCCCTACCTAGAGCTGCGCGATTAATCGTATTAAGATCGCGATCTCGATCTACCCACCCCCCCTGCGATCTCCATTGGGCGTTACCGCGATTTTCAGTGCAGTTAATGGGATCCGACTTGGGGGGCGAATCAGCGCGACTTGACAGTAATCTAAAAGTGCCTGAAGCCTTTTGAAGTCGGAGCGACTTGAGTCTCAGGGGAGAGAGCCAAGTCTGGGCAGACAGCCAACTTCTGAGTCATCATTGATAAAAGAGATACTTCAAAGGCATTGAACTCTGAGTGAACTCCCCTTGTATAGATTTTTGGTTTAACCATTTAAAGACTAAATTTTTCCTGACACTTGCTGTTTACAAATAAAAATCCATTATTTTGTGCTAGAAAATACTTAGAACCCCCAAACATTATATATATTTTTTTTAGCAGATACCCTAGAGAATAAGATGGCGGTTGTTGCAATATTTTATGCCACACGCTGTTTGCGCAGCAGACTTTTAAACGCAATTTTTTTGGAAAAATTACCCCTTTCAAAAATCTAAACAGTGCTTTTAGCCCAATTTTTTTTATATAATTAATATATTACGCCGCGAGAATCGTGAGAGAATCGTGATCTTTATTCTAAGCAAAAAAATCGTGATTCTCATTTTGGCCAGAATCGTGCAGCTCTACCCCTACCCTACAATACTTGTGCAATGTGTAGCAAAGGTATGCTGTAATCTAGTCCCAGTTTTCTGTTTGTGCAGCATCATTTTCTTTGTGAAGTTCCTACACAGCATGGCCATCTCCAGTGTGGGCATCTGAAGCCGCAGTGACCTTCATGGATTCCATGCATGCTGGCTACCCAGCATGCACCTGCCAATCTTGCGCATGTGCAGTGCGGTGCAGACTTGGTCACCTAGACATGGCACAGCTCCAGTAACATTTAACATTGGCTTCTATGGGAAATCTTGGTCTGCGTGACATGGCACTGCAGTTTTTTTCAGATCCTCAGAGAGTTCTTTGCCATGAGGTGCCATGCTGAACTTCCAGTGACCAGTATGAGAGAGTGAGAGTGATAACCCCAAATTTAACACACCTGCTTCCCATTCACACCTGAAATCCTTGTAACACTAATGAGTCACACGACACCGGGGAGGGAAAATGGCTAATTGGGCCCAATTTGGACATTTTCACTTAGGGGTGTACTCACTTTTGTTGCCAGTGGTTTAGACATTAATGGCTGTGTGTTGAGTTCTTTTCAGGGGAAAGTAAATTTACACTGTTATACAAGCTGTACACTCACTACTTTACATTGTAGCAAAGTGTCATTTCTTCAGTGTTGTCACATGAAAAGATATAATAATATATTTACATTGTGAGGGGTGTACTCACTTTTGTGACATACTGTGTGTCAGATGCCTGCTTTTCATTTGCCGCTTTATTACATAATGTATTTTGGGTTATTGCGCTCTGAAAACTGAACTTGGAAGATGCCCTGATGTATTGGCATGATGGATGAGAATATGCCTGTTGTCAGGGTATGTATGGTAAAAATTTTGACCAAATCACCAACTCCATTTGCAGAAATGCACTCCCTAAATTTGCACAAAACATTTACTGCAAGATGTTGTCCTCCTCCAGCACTTCAGTGGGCAAATTGTCTTCTTTTAGAACCAGAAATTTAGCATTTTGATTCACCAGTCCCGGGCATGTGCTACCAATTTATGAACCTTAACCCTTTTGTTTTGGGGTATAGTCCTATGATTTAGTTTTTGCCTTTTGAATATCTTTTTGGTTGCTACTATTCTATAAAGACTTATTCTGATAAGATCCATCTTTACCTTAGATGGGTGTACAGTCTCAGTGGCTTTTTATAATTTAGGGAAATAGGCTGGATGCATTTCTCATTTGCTGCAGTCTATTTAAAGCCTGCCATAGATGGTTCAAATCTCTGCTGGTAGGCAGGCTGTATGTACCCAAGTTGATCGATCTGTCGGATTTTACATGCTGGTAACCACTTCTGGACCAAGCCTATTTTGGATACTTGTCGCTTACAAGTTAAAATCAGTATTTTATGCTAGAAAATTACTTAGAACCCCCAAACATTATATATGTATGTCTGAAGAGATGAGTAGATTCACATTGCACAGAGCGCGCTGCTTCTAAGAGCCGCTCTGTGCATGAAACTGTGACCTAATTACATTGGAATACAGAGAGAGCTGTCAGATTTTCAACTTTATGTCAGGAGGTGGGCGGAACGCACGGGTGTAAACTGTTCAGTCCCGCCCACCTCCGATCTCAGTGAAGATCTGACAACTCTCTCTCTGCATTCCAGTGTAATTAGCTCACCGTTTCATGCACAGAGCGGCTCTTAGAAGCAGCACGCTCTGTGCCTTGTGAATCTACCTTACTCATCTCTTCTGCCAGTGCCAGCCAATACCATCCAGTGCCAATCAGTGCCACCTGCCAGTACCATCCAGGGCAGGTGGTAATGGCTACAATCCCTGTGTTCTGGCTACAATCCCTGTGTTCTGGATACAATACCTGTGTAATGGCTCCCTGTCCCTATGTTCTGGCTGCTGCATCTCCCACCCTAGGCTTATACTCGGGTTAATAACCTTTACCAGTTTTTTGTGGTAAAATTAGGTGCCTCGGCTTATATTCAGGTCGGCTTATACGGTATTTGCTTAACGGTTTTTCAAATGCGATTTTTTTGGAATGGCGACAATCGACAGTACTTAATCTCCATAGGCGATGTTTAAAATGTTACCTGTTTTGAGTTAGAGGAGGTCTTTTGCTAGAATTATTGCTCTCTCTCACGGCGATACGTCACATGTGTGATTTGAACATGGTTTACATTTGCGGGCGTGACTTGCGTATGCTTTTTCTTTGGTACGTGGGGACGGGGCGCTTTAACCGCTTGCTGACGGCTGATCGGCAATTGACGGCGACAGAGTGGCTCTGTAACGCGAAACGCCGTCATACGACGGCGGCCGCGAGACCGAGCCTAGTGAGCGCGCGCCCGCGCTCACTGTATTCGGGGGGGGGGGCAGGGAGCGGGTGCGGCGGCTTCGATTGCCGCCGGCTACCCGCGATGCCCCCCCCGGAGTGAAGGAACGGAGGTCCGTGTATGTAAACACGGACCTCCGCTCTGTGTGAGGGGGAAGGGCTGTGATCACAGCCTTCCTGTATACGAAGGCTGTGACCACTTCCCTTCCCCAGCTAGGGCAGTCCCCCTACAGTTAGAACACGCCCAGGGAACATAGTTAACCCTTAGAGCGCCCCCTGCAGGTTAACCCCTTCACTGCCAATGGCATTTACACAGTAATCAGTGCATTTTTATAGCACTGATCGCTGTATAAATGCCAATGGTCCCAAAAAAGTGTCAAAATGTTCCGACATGTCCGCTAAAATATCCCAGTACCGCTAAAAATCGCAGATCGCTGCCATTACTAGTAAAAAATGAAAAAAAAAATAAAAACCCCAAAAATTAATTCTCATCATCCGTAAACGCGACCACTTTTGCGCAAACCAATCAAACGCCGATTGCGTTTT
>BLSH010473117.1:1097662-1110705 GCA_018402905.1 Glandirana rugosa | reverse complement strand
GGCGGGATATCGCGAGGACTTATGTCTAAAATTCTAAAACTGGTTCCAGAACAGACGGTCCCACCGCTCCTCGTACCCCTGCCTATGCTAAAGAAGGAGGAAATAGCATTACCCAATCGTATAGCCGTTCTGGGCCTACTGTAAAGCATCCCCACCCATTTCCTAAAACCTGGCCCGAAACCCATTCGCTCTAGGACTTTGCCCATATAGTGCCAGTCTATGGAGTCAAATGCTTTTTCTATGTCGATGGAGACCACCACACGTGACGATCCCTCCCCAGCCGGCAGCTGGAGGTGGGTGAAAAGTCTACGCAGATTGGTGTCCGTGGACTTGCCCGGCATAAACCCAGTTTGGTCTGAGTCTACCAGCGTGGAGATAACTTTCGCCACCCTGGCAGACAAGACCTTGGTCAAAATCTTAAAATCTGTATTCAGGAGCGCTATAGGGCGGTACGAGGAGCACTCCAAGGGGTCCTTTCCCGGCTTCGGGAGCAACACCATATACGCATCCAGCATAGAGGCAGGGAGGGAACCACTCTCCAGACAGTCCACAAACAGCTTAACCAGTCTGGGTGCCATTATTTCAATGTGGGTTTTGTAAAGGTCTATCGGGAACCCATCCGGTCCCGGGGCCTTGTTAGGAGGGAAAGAGCAGATGGCCACCTCAATTTCTTTGATCGTGATGGGAGCATCTAAGATCTCCCTATCCTGATCGGACAGGGCAGGTATATCTAGAGATGCCAATTTGGAATCCAGAGCCGACACGTCGTACTGTGGAATAGGAGCGTAAAGTGTGGAGTAGAATCGTTCAAATTCAGTCAGTATGGCCGCGGGTTCAGTCACCATGTCCCCCTCCACTCGTCTTATACTAGGAATGCATGAGTTGGGCCTAAAGTCTGCCACTAGCATGGCAAGAAGCTTACCATTTTTGTCCCCTTCAGCGAAGAGTGTCGCCGCCCTATGACCAGCCTCTGTATGCACTAGGTCCGTGAAGTGTAGGGAGAGGCCCCTACGGGCCTGTAGCAGTGATGAGTAGTTGGTTTCTGTAGGGGACTCTGCAAATCTCTCTGCACATGCCCCTTCCTCGTCCTGTAACATCTTTAGTTCAGTGCCATGCTCCCTCCGTGCCTCTTTAACCGCAGAAATACATTCACCCCTAATAACAGCCTTATAAGCATCCCAGAGCGTCCCCACATCGGCCGAGCCCTCATTCAGTTCCCAATAGGAGGTGGTAGCCTTCTGAATATGCGACTGAACCTGCTCATTTTGCAACCAACCCGGGGATATCTTCCAGCCCCTCACCCCCGGCCCCCCAAACTGAAGGGTAAGCACCAAGGGGGAGTGGTCGGAGATACCTCCCGCCAGATACTCCGCATCTTGCACACATGGGGTCAGCATTGAATTACCAAATACTAGGTCTATCCGAGCCGCAGAGCGGTGCACAGCCGACAGATGAGAATAACACCTGTCCATCGGATGTTTCCATCTCCAAAGCTCCGTCAGACCCATCACCGAGGCCCATGAGTTGAGATCCTGAGAGCACTCTCTAGACGGGTTGGACGTGTCCAACCCGTCCAAGACCACATTAAAATCCCCCATGACCAACAGGGGAAGCTGCAGATATGGCGCCAGTCTGGTCCAGAGGTCATGCAATAGTTGCATTTTGGAGGGTGGAGGCAGATACACATTCACCAACAACATTTTCTTATAGCAAATATCAATGACCAGGGCAATATACCTACCCCCCGGATCCGAGATCACCTGGTGAATGTTGCACGGTACCGCCTTGCTGACCAGGATCGACGTACCTCTAGCATAAGAGGAGTACGTGGAGTGAAACCCCCGCTGGATCCATGGCCGCCGCAAGGACAGCACCCTGCCCCCCTCCAGATGTGTTTCCTGGAGCAGTATCACATGTGGTTTATACTGTTTAAGACAATGAAATACAGAAGCCCTTTTGTATTTATCCCCTAGACCCCTGACATTCCAGGAGAGGAACCTTATGGGATCAGCCATTGTCTCGCCAAAACATGGTAGACCATGTGTACTCGGACTCCCTCCACCCACAGAGAGCCACCCCATGGCCAGAGCCCACCCCACCCCACCCCCCAATGGCACCAAGAACCAGAAATCAGTCCCCCAAGCAGATTAAACCATTCCCTGCCATTATACCTTAACCAGTCAACTGGACTAAACCTGGTATGTGGCCTTATCCCGTTGAGAACAACGATATCAACTCAACCCAACAGTTATTTACTTAGAAACAGGGACCGGATGTCCCAATTAGTTCGACAAAAAGTACTCTTGTCCTGGGAAGTTTCCTGTCAGCTCCATGTTCCAGGACAATCTTGCAAACACTAAACTGCTCAGGATACCTAACTCAGTTCCACCTGGGAGCGGTGTCCACCAGCCAGCCTTGAGTCCGGCAACAAACATTACACCCACTGCCCCAGCCCAAAACCAGGTTGTAACAGTCAGGATACCTTGTCAGTTAAACTGGATAACAGGTAGGCACAACAGGTGCTCAGGAAGCTCCAATTCAGACCCCAGGGGTCCCATCTCAAGAGCAGAATGGCCAGTTCCTTTATGGTAGTCCATCCAGCCAGTCACCGGCCTCCTGGGGGTTTTCAAAAAATTTGACAGAGCCCTTAAATTGTATGCGAAGCTTGCTGGGGTAGAGCATGCTGTATTGAATAGCCTTGTCTCTCAGTCGCTTTCTAACATCGTTAAAGGACCGACGTCTGCGTTGGGTCTCAGCCGAGAAGTCCGGAAACAGCATGACTTGGGCATTGTCATATTTAAGTAGCTGTTGCTTTCTGGATTCTGCCAGGATACGGTCTCTATCCCTGAAATTCAGGAATCTTACCAGGAATGGCCTAGGATATGAGCCTGGGGGACGGGGTCCTGCTGGTACCCGATGAGCCCTCTCTACGACATAAGTGGGGGGTAAATCACCCAACGTCAGCAACTTTTGGAAAAAGCGTTCAGCAAAGAGAGTAGGATTATCCCCCTCAGACCCCTCTGGCAGGCCCACCACTCTTACATTGTTCCTCCTTTGTCTGTCCTCTGCGTCCTCAGCTCTCCTTTGCAGCGACTTGACCAGGCCTTGGAGTTCTGCAAGTTGTGCTCCATAGGTATGAGAGGTGTCCTCCACCTCCGAGATCCGCTCCTCAGCTGTAGTGAGCCTGCCCCTGATCTTATCCATGTCATGGCGGATGAGGTTACATTCTGCAGCTAGGTGGTCTATGCGGACCATGACTGCGGCGCTGCTGGCATTAATGGCCTCCAGGATGGGCCTAGTAATGGATTCTTGCGGCGACTCCAGCTCTGGAGAATTAGGAACCGAATGGACTAGGGCAGTGGATGCACCTGGACTACGCATCACCCCCTCCTCAGCAGCCTCCATCGCCCTAGACGCCACCTGTGTGTCTGCGACACGCTTCCCCTTCTGCTCTGCTAGCAAGATGGCGGAGGAGGGGCCCTGGCCCAGGCCCTGCACCGAGCGGGTCTGGCGCGGCTCCTGGGGCCCTTTCTTTGCGGCTTTCTGGCTCACAGTGGGCATGGCCGGGGTCCGTAGTCCCTATCCCAGGCGACGACACCTCACTCACCCAGAGCCTAGGCAGACAGGAGACTCGGTGCGGGCGTCGCGCGGGTGTAGCAAGATGGCCGCCACTACCCGGGACTAGGCCCAAGCCGCGGTATGTCCTGCCGGCTGCTCCCTCTCACTAATAGATGGTCCCTCAGGTTCAGGCCGTCAGCTGGGGACACTCCACACCCCGATGGAAGGGTATAAAAGTCGGATGCAGCAGCTCTGCACAGGATTAGAGTCAGGATGTCAGGAGCTCCTCTCAAGCACGTCTGCTCAGTTCACCATCCGGCCACGCCCCCCTAGGGAACACATTTAACCCCTAGATCGCCCCCTGTAGGTTAACCCCTTCCCAGCCAATGACATTTATACAGTAATCAGTGGCTATTTTTAGGTCTGATAGCTGTATAAATGTCAGTGGTCCCAAAAAAGTGCCAAAAATGTCCGATGCCCACTGCAATATCGCAGTCCTGATAAAAATTGCAAATCGCCGCCATTACTAGTAAAAAAAAAAAAAAAAGTAAAAATGCCATGAATTAATTCACATGGTTTGTAAATGGGCAACTTTTTTCGCAAACCAATCAATATACGCCTATTGTGATTTTTTTTTGATGCGTATTATAGCAAAAAGTAAAAAATATTGTTTTGTTTTTTTTTTTTTTTTTTTCAAAATTGACGCTTTTTTTGTTTATAACGGTGATCAGAAGTGACGCAGAGGTGATCAAATACCGCCAAAAGAAAGCTCTATTTGTGGGGAAGAACGGACGCCAATTTTGTTTGAGTACAACGTCACACAACTGCACAATTGTCGGTTAAAGTGACGCAGTGCCAAATTGCAAAAAGTGCTCTGGTCATAAAGTGGGAAATCCTAATGGGGCTGAAGTGGTTAAACCATAGGTAAGCCTATAATAAGGCTTACCTGAAGGTCCCGGGAATATCTCCTAAACTTGTACCGTTTAGGAGAAATTCCCTGTATCTGCATGTGCCAACATCATCGGCACATGCACACTGAAGAAAGGGGCCACCTGGTGCCGTTCCTAAGGGGCCGTGCTGTTACCGACTGCTCTCGCACAGGAGTGACATTGTCGCAGCTCCGGCCAATCACATCGCCGGAGCCGTGAACCCAGAAGTAACTTCGGGTGGAAGATGTCGGCCCTGTACTCGGAGTGCCGACTTTGATGCAGGGCTTCGTTCTAAGTTATGTATTTCACAATGAGCTAGTATGTGATGCATACTAGCTCATTATGCCTTTCTCTTGCAGGGTTTTATTTTATTTTTTTAGAGGCTTTATAACCTCTTAAAACTGGTTGTAAACCTCAAAAAAAAAAACCTGCAAGACAAAGGCATAATGAGCTAGTACTAGCACATTATGAAATGCCTTCTGTCAGTGGCGGCCCATGCATTGAGGGCTCACAGGTGCCGCCTCCCCTATCCCTGCCACTGCCGCCTCCCCTAAGCCTGCAGCCACCCCCCTATCAATGCGCCTGGTCCAATTCAGCACGCCGAGCACATGAATTACAATTGTGGGGGTGTTTTTTTGTGAAGCACCAATTAGAGCCAAAGGCTCTAATAGGCTTCAAAATAGGGTGGGCTCTCAGCCCACCCAGGTGTGTGAGAATAGCGAATGAATAACACTGATCCTCCTCCCGGCCAGTCAGGAAGCGGGTCTGAGACCTGTCACCCGATTGGTTGAAACGACATGCGAACCTATTGGACTCCTATCGCCTAGGAGGAGGAGACGCACGGAAGATGGAGGAGACGGAGCAGGAGCAGAGGAACCGCGTCCTGGCACCTTGATGGGTTAAGTGCCAGACCGACCAGCAGACAAAGCGGGAGTGGTCATGCCGCGCCTCGGGGGGGGGGAGGGGAGTGGGGGTGGTTGCTTTCCCCCCAAAAGTAAACCCTCCAGCTGCCACTGTCTTAGATCAAAGCTGTTGCAGCGGTTCCCGCACACCGATGTCCCGGCCGACGTGTTTTCCGGAGTTTCTTCCGGGTTCGCGGGCTCCGGCGCTGTGATTAGCCAGAGCTGTGATGATGTCACTCTCACGCATGTGCGCAGGAGCCACCGGTAACAGCACAGCCCTGTGGGTCGTTTCTTCAGTGCGCATGCGCCGATCATGTTGGCACGAGCGGATACAGTGAATATCTCCTAAACTGTGCAAGTTTAGGAGATATTCCCGGTACCTACAGGTAAGCCTTATTATAGGCTTACCTGTAGGTACCAGTGGTGTAACAGGGTTTACCACCACTTTTAATGTGTATCTAAACCTCAAACAGGTATTCAGCTTACCAGTACTTTGATGTGGTGGCTGCATTTGTGTTCTGTTTTCAGGCTTTTTTTTTTTTACCTGGTGATCCTGCAAGTGTCAAACTTCCTGTCCTACAGTGACTACATGTTTACTTGCTGAACTGTATCTATAGAGGAGCAGCATTGCCACTTTAAACTGCTCCTCTGATATGGACTACAAACACCCCCCCTCTCCTCCTCTTCATTACATAACAGAGAGAAGTTACATAGTTCATTGAAGATGGAAAATTATTTGAGATTCAGTTCAGTGCACAGCAAGTTACAAGGCGTACAAGTGTGCTAGTGCACCGCAAGGGCACACTATTTAGAACAGGTTCAACAGGTAATTTTCTGTAGTTGTAGAAAATGTACTTAACCCGATAAAAAGAAAACTAATGTAGCCACTGCATGTTATTTCATGACATCTTTAGTCTCCTGTTTAGATGAACTTTTAACTCCTTCCTGCTGACCGTATGCATATATGCAGCCTCTCGGAGGTTGGGCGTTAAGGCAGAGAGGCCACATATATGTGTACCTAAAGATATACAGCTGTGCCAAGAGAGCGCGCCCTGCGTATTCCCGACACAGTTGCCAGCTGCTATCGGAAAGCTCTCGATCTCTACTTGCGAACGGGAGCTTTCCAATGATGTTACCTCTGTGACACTCAGTCTGAGCAGGCGGATCCGCTTGATGGGGTACACCCCTTCTAAAAGGGCCTCAAATTTCTAGCGCTAAAACACCTGAAAACTGCCTTCAGTGTGAAAGGGTGTTAAAGAAAGGGACTTTCCTTGTTTCGTTGGCGCTTATCAATACTTAATTTTCAGCAGGGATGTAGGTGGGACTAAATGTGGTATTATGGTGTGCTGGATGGCATTGCCCAATGCAATAGCATGGGAAAGAATTGTGCCTTCAATTGGAGGTGTTCTCACCTATGCACTGCGTTGGCTTGCGTTGGGCTAAAATGATTATTGGAACAATGCTATATAGCTTGTTCCACCGCAACACATCTGCACATGATTGCACAGTACAAATATATAAAATAAGTAATACATAAACATTTCACCAAAAATGATGGCACAGAAAATAAGCATACAGCACACTGCAGAGTGGATGTAAACCTGGAAATTTTTTTAAAAATTAATAGCTCTACCTTTTACAGTAGAAGATGTCATGCCCAGTCTTGCCACAAAGCATTAATGCAGTTCTGAGCAATTCTCATCTTTTTTCAGTAGGAAAACAATTAGACACACAGAGAAATATGTGACTGTTTCTTCCCCCATGTTGTGGCTGACAGCAACACCCCCTCCTTTCTTCTCCAGCTCTCCCAGGATTGGCTGCTCCACACCTCAGCTCATGATTGGGCATGCTGAAGTCATGTGGTGACTTTCATAAGTTTTGACCAGATGTTTCTCAAACTCAGGAATATAAGAGTAGGAGAGTGTAGAGGTGGGTGGGGAGACTTGTGACATCACAGCTCCAGCAAAGAGACCCACCCACTGATTACAGAGTTTTCGGTTGCTGCTTCTGCTGAAGGGGGTGACATTTGCAAGGTAGGGATACATGCAGGAGGCATTAATACTGTGCCATTGGTTTATACTGGGTGAGTGGTGGGTTTACATCCACTTTAAGCAGTGCAACAAAAACATTCTCAAAATGCAAGTAAAGCATCAGAAATAATGCACTTTTAAAGTGTCCCAGGCAGGCGCCATAAAGCTTGTGCTGTGGTGTGAACCAGCCCATACAAAGTATGTTTTACTTTCAATTCTTAAACTGTACAGAAACATTGTGCTCGCTAGCCAGCAACTGTATATCTACACCTTTGCTGTTTTTTACGCTTTAATTGTTTTGCTATGCCAAAAGCAAATAGCTGCTTCCCAGGTGCTTCCAGGAATATTTTCTTGTGCTTGCATCAGACTGCTAATAAAATGTTTGTAATGCCTAAAGGAAATCTGCTTTCTGAGAAACGAAATCCAAATGCAACATGGGAAGACCTTCTAAAAGCAACACAATGAGAGTCCATGCAGAATGAGTACATTGTGTGATTGAGACACTCCTAATATTTATCAGGTCACATCTTCTGGGAATTTCCCCCTCTAGTGGTCAAAGTAGAGCTGTGCTAGTTTAAAAAGGCTGACTGTTTCCAAGTATTTCTTGGCATGCGTGTGCATGGATCCTGAATGAAATATATAGGAGATCTGTGTATTAAATACAATGAAAACGTGACTGTCGGACTTCATTAGAATGCCTGTAATTACTATAAAAAGTCTTTGTTTTAAAAAGATCAAAACGCTACACTAAATTATTCTTACCAATATAAATAACAATTATCACTGATGTTTGGAAATGCATCTGTAAAATCCTGGAAAACATGTTTGCATTGAAATGTTATTGTACATTTGTGGTTTATATCCTGCATTATGTATGCACACAGCAAATGCGTGTACATGTTGAGCTGGATTTTTTTTTTTTTTTTACTTTATGCTTTTTTGCCCTGCATGACCCATCGGTAAACCATACAGGTCCTTTGCATCCCGTGTCCTCTCCAGTCTTTGAATATTCGGTATGGTTTTGTCAGGTTTTTCATTCCTTTTAATGGACAGTCCAGTACCCCCCAATATTAAAAACTATGCCTTTGCCAACACCCTGTGTATGAATACTTATTAAATAGCAAATCACTGGAGGTTTGCACTGTGTATTGGTTGCTGAGCCCTTTTTAACTGAGTCATGTCTACTAAGTACTGACCTAGAGGAGGGTAAAATGGTTCTAAGGGCTGGAGGTGTTTTACCTTTGTGCACCTTCTGTGTGCAGGGCCCCCCCAATCCTTACCTGAGCGATGTTCACGATAAGGGACTCTCTCTCCTCCATTGGCTGACACAGCGTTTGCTTTCACTGCTGTCAATCATAGTCAGTGAAGAGAGGGTGGGGCCAAGCTGCACCTTGTGACTGGCCGGCGTATCTTCTGAGACCTGTGACGTGTCCCAGAAGATCGCCAGGTGGTAGGGGTGAAGGTGGACGTCCTTCCCTGAGCCGCGGAGCCAGGGGAGGAAGTGGACCTGGGACCCTGTGAAAACAGGGTCCCTGGTCACCCCCCCAAAAAAAGACATGCCAATTGTGGCATGTCAGGGGGTCACCTTCCATTAAAGCAGAAGTTCCACTTTTGGGTGGAACTCCGCTTTAAGTTTACACATTTTCCCTGGAGCCCGACAAGGCAAAATGACATGCATGTACGTGGTTTTGCCTGCACGTGCTGACCTGCTACGGTATATGTACTGTGGCTGGTCATCAAGTGGTTAATGTAAACCTGTTAAAAACCCTAGCCGTTAAATTTGTGTAAAAATATTTTGCAGAGGTAAAAACCACACCTCAGAAGACCCGCTATTAGAGCTGAACTCTGCAACTTCTCGGTGCCTGCTTCTTGGCGACAAGGGGCCTCATATTTGCGTGAATTGCTGTCTATACAGCTGTGCCAAGAACGTGCACAGTGTGCGCTCCCGACAGGTACCAGCACCTAACCTAAAGTTATCAGACCACGTGGCCGCCGAATCATGTGCTCTTAACTCCCGGCGTCCTGAACCTCTCAAAGGCCCGGGAGGTGCCGGAATTATGAGGTTAATTTTGGAGTACTCAGCTGCCACAAAGAACATAAATCCACTTTGTGTGCCACAAACTTTGGAAACACATATGTTATTTTATGTAAATAGCAGTGACATCACGGTATTGTACACAGCCTGTGCAGAGCGCACAACTGAGGGGAAGGACTGGGCAGACCCCACCTACTTCAGGCTGCCTGTAGAAAACTACAGAAGGGGGCAGTGACTAGACCAGTCACCCTGCACATGGAAAGAGGTCAGTATCTGGTCTTTATTACAGGAAGTTCCTTCACAGAGGATTACTGCGCAGATCTAGAGGAAATACACAAAGTACACCAAGGTTCATGTAAGAATGCACATGACTCCTATATTTAGACAAGATTTGCTTATCCTGGAATTCAACCTTACGTTATATACAATGCCCAGCCTTTCACCCTTTCCCTTCCCACCAACTCAAACTCCTTACTGGTCAGCGAGGCAGCCTTCTCTTATAAATAAAGCGTTGGAAGGGCAGAAGAAAAGCTCGCTGCCAAGCTTGATTTTTTGAATAAAAATCAAAGTTAATTGTGATATTTTATCTGCACCTAAGGTAACCACGGCTTACTCATCTTCCCAGCTTATGCTCTGCTTTGTGACCGTTTTCTTGTATGAAACTGAAGCTAGTATATGTATATAAAATCTATTTCCTTGGATTGTTATGCTTTTTTATTTAGTTAGGTAAAGTGCAGTAACCATTACAGGCAGCTAATACCCATCATTGTTCTTGACTGATCTGAACTGATGTTTGGTAATTTGGTTACTATAACCTACTGCTGCTTGCATTGCGCTTAAATGCATAATATCCACCTCCGCTCCAGAAGGTTTTACCCCTATCATGATTAGGCCATTTTTTGCTATTTATCACTGTGCTACTTTAATTGGTAATTGCATGGTCATGCAATGCTTTACCCAAACGAAATTTATATTTATCTTTCGCAAATAAAGCTTTTTTTACTTTGTATTTTAAACCTATCCAATAAAAAAATCTAATTTCTTCATAAATTCAAGCCAAAATATAATCTGCTACATAAAAAAATTCCTATAAGTGTATATTGATTTACGTGAAAGTTCTACAAACTAAAGGTATATACACTATAGTGGAATTTTCATTCATTTATTTTTTATACTACTAATGACGGTGATCAGTAACTTATCATGGGACTGCAGTGGGCAACATGATGTGAACTAACTGCTACTGACTTCACAAGTGACACTAATGCAGTGATCAGTGGGTGGCTGGGAAGGGGTTAACATCTCAGGTAATCAAGGGGTTAAATGTGTGCCTAACAATGTGTAATGTGTGCTTGTGCTGATTTTTACCTAAGATCTCTGTTTCTTATCCCTGCTTTCTGTACAGATTGTTGTCAACACAGGGCTCTGAGCTGTGATTGGACACATCCGATCAGCAGGTCCCAGCCATGAATCATTGGCTGGGACCTGCTGGCAAACTCCCACTATGTACAATCACAGAGTGCGTCGGCAGGGGAGTGTGAACCCTATACCTGGAAACAGGCAGCGACTTAGCAGTACATCGATTTGCCTGTACGGGCCACATAGCGCGCTGTCCGAAAGTGGATATAGTCACAAGGGTTCAAAATAAACATAATTACTTTTGAGCTCTGTATTTCTAAAGCCAGCCATACATGGATCGAAATTCGGTCTATTCAGCAGGGACTGGCTGAATTTCGATCCATCTTTGGGCCAGCTGGTTGTACACAAGTCAATCCATCATTCAACTGGTATACAATAAGGCTGTTGGATTTTTCCTGAGCAATCAGTGCTTTCAGCTATAGCCAGCAGCACTGATCCGTGTTTTCTGATAGCAGGGAAGGCTCCACACAATCAGGCCCCATTCTCACCTGAGCATTTTGTAGCTTAAAGCGGTTTTCTACCCATTAAAAAATAAAACTAAAAGCCTGCATGACAATAGCATAATGAGCTAGTATGCGGTTCATACTAGCTCATTATGAAATCCTCACCTTGAAACGAAGATCCGACCGGGCTGCTTGGTCCCCTCTGTGGGAGTTGACATCTTCCCTCTGATCTTGCTTCCGGGTACGCGGCTCCGGCGCTGTGACTGGCCGGAGCCGCAAGACGTCACTCCTGCGCTTGTGCGCGGGACCCATCTTTTCTGGCTTTGACACGGCGCATGCGCCGTAACGAAGCAGCTGTTTAGAGGGGGAATATCCTATTCATTTTACCTACAGGTAAGCCTATAATAAGCTTTAAGCCTGAAGCTACAAAATGCTGAAGAGGAAAAAAAAAATCAATGATTCTCTATGGAGATGGTTCACATCTCCACTCCAAAATGCCTGAAGCCAAAAGCCTGAAAACACCTGAAGCTCAAAAAGTTCTACTTTTTACATTGGTGACCTTTTGATCTGTACAAAATCATGGCAAAAATCGCAGTTAAAGATGCGTGCCTTTCTGCCTAGGTGTGAATCCAGCCTCAGAATACAATAGCACAGCATAAGGGATTCCCCCATCCAGGTCAGTTGTGTGGATGGGGGAGTTGAGGCAGACAGCAGGCTGAACGAAAGAAAGAAAAAAAGCATAATATATGGGCTGGCTAATTTTCTCTAGTTTTCTGCCTAATACATTGCCAGCTGCTTTTATTAAGCAGCTATATAATGTACCTTCTTTGTTCAACAATATTGGTATATTCTGCAAGGCTCACCAGGTTTAGTTGATCAGTGTCATATCCGGAATACAATTACATTTGCTGCACAAAACCTCAAAGTATATTTGTGTGATGAAAATCATAAGGCTCTCTCTCATTGTGTTTCTTATTTTCTGGGCGAACCACTCCCTTTTTTATTAAATCAGACTATCTCTCGCTGGCTTCTCTTCAGCGGAAATGCAGCACTTTGTATCAAATCTTCACTTATCAGTGCTTTTGTTCTGAGCATCAAACTTCTAGCTCTGGTACACTGTGGTCAGCTACACTTCCGTTCAGATCCATCTCCCAAATCCGCATTTCAGTGATGACTAATGAAATATACAGCCGTTCCTCTGGGAACACAAAATTCCTGTCTCTGCATGATCGAGATGAGTGATGTAAAGTAGATTTTTGCAGTCTAGCAGGAAAAGAGGGCATTTAACGCAGCAAATATTACCAGAGCTCTCAAACTCCACTTCCAGTCCCTTGAGTGCTTGTGGGAAAGGCTGTTTCTCTACAGTGTTTCTCACTGTATCAGTTTTGGACAATAAAGACATTTTCAACGTGGTCCAAGCCTTCTGGCACTTTAAAAACAACATATAAAGGTTGCATACAGTCTGTCATATTCTTTTGAGCGTGTAACCATTTGCAAAAAAAATAAAACAGAATAAACCTAGTAGTTCTATAAAGATCCTAAAGTGATTCTAAGTCTTGCGTTTTTTTTTTTTTTTTACTAAAAATAACAAACATGTTATACTTACTTCCCCTGTACAGTTGATTTTGCACAGAGCAACCCAGATCCTCCTTCTTGCGTCCCTCTTTGGCTCTCCTGCCCCCCCCCCCCAATTGAGTGCACCCACAGCAAGCAGCTTGCTATGGGGG
>BLSH010473117.1:1041616-1084714 GCA_018402905.1 Glandirana rugosa | reverse complement strand
ATTATGCGGACATTATTCCTGCGCAAACGGTTCTCCAAGTCGTCCGCGTGTGCCAAGGCCTCATGCGCCATTTGTATGGCCAACTTAGAGTCACGTATGACAGGGGGCAGCTGATCCTCTACTTCACTGACCCTGCTCTCAACTGCTGTGGTGCTTTCCCGGATCTTCTGGAGGTCCTGGCGCATGAAAGCCACTTCCTCCCGCAGGCCCCCAAATTGCTCTTTCAAAGTGTTTACTGATGCTGTGCACACATATACCGCACGGAGAATGTCCGCCAGTGATGGTTCTTGAGTAATGTCCTCTCCCTCCTGTGTCTGCTGTGCATGTATTTCTGCCTGTGTTGTGTGGGGGATGGTGAGGGCCTGCTGAGCCACTTGTTGTTTATCTGCAGCTTTCTCCCTCTGCTCTGTCCCCAGCGTGCTGCCCAGCTTCTGAGTATAATACACCATGTCCTTAGGGGGGTCCCTACCAGCATTCCGCGGAGTCTTTGGGGCTTTGTGCCCCTGATCCTTCATTTTAATCACGTCCTTCTGTGTCCCCGCACCCAGCTCCGGGTCGGCGCCATCTTGGGCCTCCGCAGTCGCGGCGTCTGAGCCCTTGTATGGTGTCATCCTCCTGGTGCAGAGGGCCGGCGGGTGCTCCACGGTGTGCCCCGGCGTTATATCCGTCTGGATGTCCGGTATTTGCGGCGGTAGAACGGCTGGGGGAGGATCAAAACCGGATCATGGACGGGAGCTGTGGGAGATGCTTCCTCTCACATGCCTTGCTCGGCCACGCCCCCCCGGTTTTTCCTATTTAGGTCTGATATATTTACACATACAGAAAAATGTGTATATAGCTGTCTGGAAATATACAAATTCTTTTTACTTTACTAAATGATATGTTCTAGAAAAACAGTACTAAAGCTGCTATTAACACTCCATGTGAAAGATATCCTTTTCTCTATTGTAACCTACCTGTAATCTTTGATTTTTAACTTTTCTATTATGAGTTTTTGCTTGCATTCTATGTTTGATAGGCAGTTGTTTTTATTGATGACAAATGTATTTACAGTATGAATTCAATAATTTCATTATTTGTTTCCATTTAATACATTTAGTATTCTATATGGGCAATTACTCTGTTAAAAAGAGGCATCAAATTTTTGCTAGCAGGTGTTCCACCCAAAAGGGGAAGTTCCGCTTTAACCACTCCTCAACCCCTTCAATGCCACATTTGGCATGTTTTTTTTTTTTCTTGGAGGGGGGGGGGTCAGGTACCTAGTTTTGACAAGTACCCCGCTCCCACTTCTTACCGGGCCGCCTAGGCGACTCGAGCGCAAGTTCTCCCCCCTTCCCTCCCTCCCTGCAATCTTCTGGGACACGTCACAAGTCCCAGACCATTGCCCAGCCACTAAGGATGCGCAGAGTGGCTCGCACATGCGCAGTGCACACCCGGCTGTAAACCCGCAAGCTGTAACAGCCAGGTGCCCACACTTGTAATGCAGGCGCCTAGGAGAGGCGAGTGAGAAAACCGTGGGCAATTGTCAGCAACTACACTTTTTTTCTAGCTGCTGACTTGTAATAAACACAAAAAACCACTGGAACTCCACTTTAACCTTTCCTTTACTAAGCTCTTATTTCCCATTTTGAAAATATATTTTTATTTGAATTAACTAGTGGATAGACAGAAAAATAGATTTCAGGATGCAGTTAATTGAATCCCGAGAACCTGGCAACACATGCATCCATTGACCTGAGTGGAAGTAACTGCCAAATTATAGAAATGACCCAGTTATACGTCAGGCATACTAGCTAACTGGCTCATGGTCTAGCCTTTCCTTAAGGCATTTTAGTCTAAAGCACATATGCGAGTGTTTACACTGTTATAGCTTATGCTTAGCTGTGACTATATAATAGTTTGGTACACCTTGCAGAATGTGTTTTGGTTTTAACACTGATCTTTGGGAAAGAAAAACCTTTACCTATGGTCCATATCCCCTCCGCAAGGGCTAAAGTCCAACTCAGAGAAAATGTTTAAAATTATGCCTTGCATTGAAGCTGTATCTGCCCTACAAGGATTAATTACCTGATTTGTTTAGGGGAAAGGTGAAACCCATTTATTTACCTGATCATCTGCTCCCCCAGCAGAATGCGCTCTGCCTCGCTCCAGCGATGGGCATTCCTTTTGGCGTCAACATGTCCACTGCACAGCTATAGATCCTGGTTTGGTCTTGATGATGTCGGGATCTTAGACTGCTAGAGCGTGGAGAAAAAGAGGCTATAAATGTGGAGGAGCGGTGGATCCAGTAAATAATCTTTTTTGTTCCCCTAGTCCCCTATGAGCAATTAACCCTTGCACAGCCCCAATGCAGGGGATCATTTTTTTTAGTTCTATAGAACAGTGAAAAAAGTGGTCCATTCTGCCTCATTATTTTTTTGCCTTCCTGAACCTTATTCACTCCATTGATGTATTTAAACCTTTCAGTCAGCTATATTTGGTAAGCCATATTTGATTCTAGCCTGCTATATCCCCCCTCCTCCCTATAGCTCTGAGTTAATCAGTGAGGGTTTATTTTTTATGACTCAGCATCCCACCACCCCTGCCATATGGTTAGGGGACTTTAATATGGTGCTCCAGCCAGCCCTGGACAGACTATACTCTGGCCCACCTCCACCACTTCCCACCAATACAAGATGGAGTCATCTGCTTGCAGGCTTTTCGCTAACTGACATTTTGCAATTTAAGCACCCGTACACCCAAGCCTACTCCTGGTTTTCAGCAACACACTCCACAATGTCATGAATAGACTTCATTTTAGTATCAAACACACTGCTTCCTCTTTTAGAGGAGGCAGGTCTCCACTGGAGGTCTTTATCAGACCATGCCCCCTGTTGGGCCAGGCTTCGTCTGGCCCCACAGGCCAGGCCTAGCACTTGATGTCTGCATCCGTTCTGGTTGTCGGCTCTGGCTGACCAGGAGGATATACCACAAGAATGGCAATTCTTTTTTAGAACTAACCGGGATGCGGCTACGGTGGGCCATGTATGAGAAATTTTCAAACTATACGCTCTCTCTCTTCACTAGGCGTATAAACCGTTTGAAGGCTTCTTCGGTAGCTATTCTCCAACAAGCCTCATGCAAACTCATTTACGTTAGAGGCGTTTGAGGTAGATCCCACACCAGTGAATGCGTCGCTACTCAAATCCCAAACACACTTAGTCGATCAACTGCACTTTGAGAAGGCCAGGCATAAGTTATTTTTCTCTAGACAACGGGTTTTTGAGCATGGTGAGAAGGTGGGGAAGCTACTCGCCTATCCTGCTCATCAAAACTCTAGGCCTCCCGTGGTGGTCACTCTTGTAGACATTCAGGGGACCCATATAATAGACCCTCTCCTAGTTGCCGCTAAATTCAGATCCTACCATGCTGAACTATACACTTCCCAACTACTAAATCAGGCCCTGAAACAAGAGAATTCCTTCAAAATGTAGCATTTCTCCAGTTATCGGAAGACTGGGTAAAAACCTTTTCAGGCCTCCTTGACTGAAGAGGAAATTGCCACAGCAGTGGCTTTCCTCGCCCCAGCTAAAGCCCCCGGATGGGACGGTTTACCACTAGACTTCTACGCAACCTATTCAGAAGTCCTTAACAAATGAACTACTTTACAACCACATCTTTGACTCAGAAACCCTCCCAGATTCAATGCTGGAAACCGTGATCATTGTAATCCCCAAGCCTGGCAAGGACCCACTGTACCCAGAGCCATATCGCCCAATATCACTACTACAAGTAGGCATCAAAATTCTTGCAAAAGTACTCACCACCCGCCTCAATCAAGTAATCCTTTTCCTAGTCCACCCCATTCAAGCGGGATTTATACCTGGGAAAAACACTGCCATGATTATTCAACACCTTTATATGAACATCCAAGCAGCTCATGAAGAGACGGGAGCCAGAGCTGTGGTGGCGCTCGACGCCGCCAAGGCGTTCGATTCTGTAGAATAGGAATATCTCTGGGAGCGCCTAAGGGGATTTGGGCCAAAATTCATAAAGTGGGAGCAATTATTATACTTCTTGATTTGCTCGAGTGGCGGTCAATGGGTGGATATCGGACTCCTTTCCACTTGGTCGAGGTACCCGACAGGGATGTCCACCATCCTCCCTCCTCTTAAATAGAGTGTTGTCAATTCAGTATCTATGTGTCCTGGTAATTAGAGTGTTGCAAGACCATATTAACGAGAACATAGAGCCATTGTATCACACCATAAAAGTATCCACACAGTCTTGGGCTATGCTCCCCCTGGGAGTAATGGGTAGGATAAATATTACCAAGATGATCCTCCTTCCCAAGTTCCTTTATATGTTTTGGCATTCCCCAGTTTACTCCCATCAAAATCTTTAAAACGCTGGAAAGTATTCTTAATGCGTTTATATGGGGCCATGGGAGACAAACTGGTGTGGCTCACACTCAAAAATCCATCCACTGTTGGGGGTACAGCTTTACCAGACCTTTACTCGTATTACATAGCAGCTCAATTATCGCACTTCTACCATTTTCACCATGCTTAGGCAATTAGATATCAAGCATTAATTGGAAACCACCTTACAAAGTCGACGCAATCCCCACTTCAGGTAATATTCAGGGAAAGGGAGCGAACGGGGGGAGTCAACATCCGAAACTCCATGATATATCACCATGAGAGTTTGTGAAGCCAGTTCCAACACTAATGCTCCCACATACCATGCCCACACCCCTCTATGGCACAATTCCCGGTTACGGGAATTACTTACGATACCAGATGTCGACTTATGGGCTATAAGGGGAATAATATTTTTGCACCAGGTACTCACCCCTTTGACTTGCCCTCATTTATGCTATTTCGATACTTGCAACTGCGCCACGTGCTACAAACCCATTTCTCAGGGGATTATCCAGACCTTCAGACCCTTCCCTTGGTGGAAGTCTTTACAGGCACAGATCACGCTAAATTAATATCTACGTTCTACACTATACTACGTACTCCCATAGTTAGTCGGATTAGTGACAGAGCTAAAACTCGCTGGGAGAGAGATCTTGGTCCCTTAGAGGAATCAGGCTGGGATGAAATACTGGAGAACACAAATCGTCCCCCAGACTACCAGAGCGAATGACCCAATTGTATATAATACACAAAGCGTAATTGACCCCACTGAGAATTGCTAAGTACCAACCCAATTATGATCCCACTTGCCCTAGATGCCAGGGACAATCCTGTACTTTTTACCACTTGATGTGGACCTGCCCGAGGATCCCGACCTACTGGCTGCAAATTATCAGGTTCTTACACAACAATATGGGATCCCCTCTTCAGTTGGACCCCAAACCATGTGTGATGGGATTACTACCGGATGCTGATATTGATAAATTTCTAGCGATAATTTTATGTGAACCGCTTTTTGGCACCAGGAAACTAGTGGCCCCAACACTGAATGCAAGCAGACCCCACTACCTTTCAGGCTTGGATTGCTGAGGTGAACTTGACACTACCATACAAGAAAATGATCTATCGCCATAGAGGGTGTCCAGCCAAGTATGATAGGGTGTGGGACAGATGGCTATCAACTCCTGACACTTGTAATGAATAAGTACCATGACATAGGCGCTAAATGAGCCATGAGAGTATCCCATGTTCACCCACCATGTCCATCAACGCAATTTAGCTTTGAGAACAATAACACCATGAGACGACATGTATGTTGACAGGCTTTCTTAAACGAATATGGGTATGTACAATCTTGGGGCGAGAGTAAAATGCCATGTTCAGAGTACTGTATTTTGAGATGGATATGTATCGTATACATCCTATGTTAAACCAGTGTGTCAAGTCATGTACTGTGTATAACGATTACCTCCTTAACATGCCAATAAACCTGACTTTTGAAAGTTAAAAAAAAAAAAAAAAGTTTGTCATGTCTCCCCATTCTTTTCTTTCCTCCAGACTGTACATATTAAAGCAGAGTTCCAGCCTGGGGGAAAAAATTAAGTCAACAACTACAAATACTGTAGCTGCTGACTTTTAATATAAGGACACTTGCCTGTCCAGGGGTCCCACATGTCAGCACCCAAAGCTGATCCGTCCATCGGCTCCGGGTGCAGGCGCCGGCATCTTCACTAAGGTAAACAGGAAGTAAAGCCTTGCGGCTTTGCAGCCTGTTTCCTACTGTGCATCCCACTGTGCTATCTGAATGGTCCCGCTGTCTTCTGGGACCTCTGTGTCTCCCAGAAGGCAACCGGGGGGGGGTAGCCGAACTTCCGCTGAAGTCGCTCTTGATATGTTTTATCCCCCAGACCTTACACCATTTTTGTTTACCCACCTCTGGACTCGTTCTATTTTATCAATATCTTTTTGCAAGTGAGGTCTCCAGTCTAAATGAGGTCTCACTAAAGATCTATATAGGGGAATCAGGACCTCCTGCTGGTGATCCCTCTAGTGATATACACTAAAATTATATTTTCCTACTGCCTGGCCATACTCTGCTCCTCTTGCAATCATCTGAAATAAGTACCCTCCAAATATTTTTCTTCTGTGAGTTCCCCGCATCCAATTCGCAATAGCAGGAGAATTTGACCTGCTCTCTATGGAGTCGGTTCACATATCTGCGCAGCGGGTCCGGTGTAATTTGCACAAAAATGCTGTGCATCTTTTGGTCCATTTCAGGTCCAAATTCAGCCCAAAATTCGGGCTTTAACCACTTCAGCCCCGGAAGGATTTCCAGCTTTAGGACCGGAGCCCTTTTTGCGATTCGGCACTGCGTCGCTTTAACTGAAAATTGCGCGGTCGTGCAACGTTGTATTTTTCCCACAAATAGAGCTTTCTTTTGGTGGTATTTGATCACCTCTGCGTCATTTCTGATTGCCGCTATAAACAAAAGAAGAGCGACAATTTTGCAAAAAAAAAAAAAAACTAATTTCTTACTTTTTGCTAACATACAAATCCAAAAAAAAAATATAAAAAAATATTTTTTTTCATCGGTTTTGGCCAATTTATATTCTTCCTCATATTTGTGATAAAAAAAATCGCAATCGGCGTTCATTGATTGATTTGCGCAAAAGTGGTCGCGTTTACGGATGATAATTAATTTTTGGGGTTTTTATTTTTTTTATTTTTTACTAGTAATGGCGGCGATCTGCGATTTTTAGCGGTACTGCGATATTTCAGCGGACATGTCGGACCATTTTGACACTTTTTTGGGACCATTGGCATTTATACAGCGATCAGTGCTATAAAAATGCACTGATTACTGTGTAAATGCCATTGGCAGTGAAGGGGTTAACCTGCAGGGGGCGCTCTAAGGGTTAACTATGTTCCCTGGGCGTGTTCTAACTGTGTGGGGACTGCCCTAGCTGGGGAAGGGAAGTGGTCACAGCCTCCGTATACAGGAAGGCTGTGATCATAGCCCTTCCCCCTTCACAGAACGGAGGTCCGTGTTTACATACACGGACCTCCGTTCCTTCGCTCCGGGGGGGCCATCGCGAGTAGCCGGCGGCAATCGAAGCCGCCGCACCCACTCCCTGGCCCTCCCCAAACACAGTGAGCGCGCGGGCGCGCCTCCGGCGGCGCACGCACGCTCACTAGGCTCGGTCTCGCGGCCGCCGTCATATGACGGCGATTTGCGCTCACCAGCCACCTTGTCGCCGTCAGATGCCGATCGGCGGTCGGCAAGGGGTTAATCAACCTGAATCAGTGAACCAAGAAGCACCGGACCCCTGCTGTGAGCCGCATGCGGTTAATATGTGAACCCAGCCTCAATCTGTAAAGCTGGACAGAGCCGTGATTTTCGTGCACATCGCTGGATCAGGTTTGGGCTTTTGGGCTTGGGTGAGTATAAGGCGTGGCTGGTGAAACGCATGCAGCAGAGAAAATTCCAGCTTCCCTATGTACCAATATAGCATTAATGTACTTCTTTTGCAAAAATAAAATAGCTTTCCATTAATTCTCCACAGGCTTACCTCGCTCTCTTCACATAGCTGTTTAAACACACTGCTCGATTACTTCTGCTTTACCTCCTGGTCAGACATTGCAAAATAAGTAAAATGCTATATTGGTATATAAGGGAGCTGTAGTTAAAAAAATAAACAGGTATACAAAGGTGAGCTTGGCCTTTAATGCATAGAATGCATAAAGGTAAAAAATCCTAAACATTTACAACCACTTTAAACTGTTCATTTTGCCTAGGGAATGATGAATAAGGTGGTATACTTACCTTGTTCCTCGTTTGCCAGCAGCTAGAGCCCTCGTCTGACACATCAGCTTGTGGGCGGGCCTTCAGCATCCTCACATACCATGCAGGACTGCTGGTGAATCTCCCTGATGGGGACATAAATTGCAACAAAAGCCTGACAGCAGTTCTAATACCTCATTACTTTATCTAAAATGAGATTAGATGAGATTTTTTTATGACCCAAGAAGAAAAACAGAGCAATGAAGGAACGGAGTTTTAGTATAGAGGAGTACAGTATTTCATTATTCAGGGAGTTATCTTTTTAAAAAAAGAAAAGAAAAAAAGTTTGACTTTAAAGTCAAGTTCCAGCTGAAATATGACTTTTAAGGTAAAAATACCCCTAGAATACTCATGCCTCATGCAATGTAACAAAGGTATGCTGTAAACTATGCCCAGTTTTCTATTTGTGCAGCATTGTTTTTCTTTCTTTGTGAAGTTCCTGCACAGTGCGGCCATCTCCAGTGTGGGCATCTGAAGCCACAGTGTCCTTCCTAGATTCTGGCTACCCAGCATGCGCATGCCGATCTCGTGTATGTGCAGTGTGGTGCATTATTGGTCAGCTTGACATGGCACAGCTCCAGTAATATTTAACATTGGCTTCTATGGAAAATCTTGGTCAGCTTGACATGGCAATTGAGCAGTGCCATTTGAAGCTGACCAAGATCTCCCATAGATGCAAATTATTATTACTATTGCTATACAGGATTTATATAGCGCCAACAGTTTACGCAGAGCTTTACCATATAAAAGGGGGACAATACAGGTACCAATACAATAGAATACAAAAGGATTAAGAGGGCCCTGCTCAGAAGAGCTTACAATCTAATAATAATAATGCCAATGTTAAATGCTACTGGAGCCGTGCCATATCAAGCTGACCAAGATTTCCCATAGATGCCAATGTTAAATGCTACGGGAGCAGTGGCATGTCAAGCTGACCAAGATATTCCAGGAGCCAATGCAAGGCCAAAAATGATGTACGGCACCGCAGCCCCTAAAGGAGGAAGTGAAATGATATAAATCAAGTAAGTGAACAGAAAAAAAAAGATAAATTGCCAATTTACTTTAAGGATGCACATTAGTGCTGCATGGTGAGGAGTGAAAAATGTGAGTGGAACTCCGCTTTAAGCTAAATAAGGGAGGCAAATAGAAATCTTTTCAGCTGGATTCACACCCCCTGTGCATTGTGAGCTGGGTTGCTAAAACTGAAGCATGTATGGGCTACCTTAGCGCAACACAAAACACACTATACAGATGTAAGACTAGGTTCACACCTGTGCATTTTTTAGCACGTTTTCATAAGCACAAGAACACACAACAATCGATTTAACATGGTTTCCTGTGTGTCCCATTCACATCTGAGGTTTCCTACAGTGCATTTTTGGAAGAGGTGCTGGGAATTTTCTCATGCAGGACGGTGCTTTTTTGTGTCCATGGACTTCTACGAAGCTCATCAATAATGCATGAAATATGCACGTTAGAGCTGCACGATTAATCATATTAAAATCACGATCCCGATTCACCACCTACCCCCCCCTCCAGTTAATGGAGTCCGACTTGTGGGGCGACTCAGCACGACTTGACTGTAATAGAAGTCAATGCAAGTTGCCTGAAGTCTCCCCAGCAATCTTTCTCTAAAGTCGGAGTGACTTGAGCCTGGGCAGACTGCCAAGCCTGGGCAAAGAGCCAAGTCAAGTAGATAAAAGAAGTAAAAAGATACTATGTTTACAATTATCAAAGGGTTAAACTCCATGTATTGGAGAGTTTAGTTTAACTATTTAAAGACTAAATATTTTCCTACATTTGCTGCTTACAAATAAAAATCCAGTATTTTCTGCTAGAAAATGACTTAGAACCCCCAAACATTATATTTTTTTTTAACAGAGATCTTAGAGAATAAGATGGCAATTGTTGCAATATTTTATGCCACATGGTATTAGCGCAGCAGTCTTTCAAACGCAATTTTTTTTGGAAAATTTACACTTTCAAAAAAAAAAAAACAGTACTGTTAGCCAAATTTTCTTGTATATGTAAGAGGTTACCTCGCGAGAATCGTGATCTTTATTCTAAGCAAAAAAATCATGATTCTCATTTTGGCCAGAATCGTGCAGCTCTAATGCACGTACATTCATTTTTGATGCGTTATTGGTAGGATTTTGTGTTTAACAACCAAGCATAAAAATGCGTGACAGCAAAGCTATGAAAAGCACACGCAGTGGTATAAACGTAGACTAAATGAGTAAGCCTAAACATTTGTAATAACTTCTGAATATCGAGATTCTTGCATAAGCCCTAGCTTGACTGATTTTCTTTTTAAAGGGAACATGTCAGGAAGTAATAAGGTGTTGTCATTGCTGACTTGTTTTCTAAGGTGAACTTCCAGTGCATCCTTATTCCTTCTTTTTCTATTTGGTAATCTATATCCCAAACAAGCACGTGTATTATTAGATTTTCCAACACTGGATACCTATAGACTTACTCAGAATGTAGTGAAGGTATACCAAAAAAGACAACCCTGGAGCTTGCACTTTTAAAAACAAGTCAGCAATTGCAACATTTGTGTTCCTTTCTCCCAGTTTCCATTTAGATTGCCTGTAGCTATGAATTACAGGATCCTCCTTTCTCGATCAAGGTGTATTTTAAAGACATGTATATTGTATGTGGCCAGTGCAACATTCTTTGGTATGGCCCTCATACGTTCCTGAATTATCCATTTATAAACAGTGTTAAAGTGTGCTTAGTCATTATGTAAAGCAATTAGTACTTTGAGTAGTCTGATCTTTCATATATCCTTGATTGCTCATATTTAAAAAGTAATTGAGCAGCACTTACGTGCTGTTATAAAGTGATGTTTGGACTTCCTCCAAACACAAGGAAAGATTAAAGCGGAACCAAACCCATAAATTCTAACTTTCACAGTTGCTTGTGCTCTCAAAATGGCTGGTGTTATTTACTGATCACACGTTTTGTACCATGGCAACTGCAGATCAAAAAGGAGCTAAGATGGCCGCTTATTTGGCTGTTAACAGGGTCTAGTTATGACCCCCCTGGCGGTATTCCTGAGTGTGGCTCGGGGTGAATATTCTGTACCAAGAGCGGGTAACCCTGAGCCACACTCGGGATCGCATTACTGGGGTGGGGGGACAGTTTCTCTGGTTTCTGGCCTCGTGGACCTCCATCAAGGGGATGCACGAGATGATTCTTTTGGGGCTACCGAGAAAGTGGGGCAAAGTTTGTCAGTTTCTCTTTTTTTTTAGTCCCTGAATCTTCTTTTGCGGATATAATTCCTGCAAAGGTTTGGGTGACATCTGGACTACCTAAGGTCCTCCCTATCCCTGTCCAGAGAATTGGATTACCTAGGTCTGATTTGTATTCTGACCAGGGGGTCCTTCCTCTGGACAAACTTAAGGAACCACAGGTCGTGATTTACCGGCTGCTGTCACACAGACAGTTCTTTGTCCCGACTTGCATACAGGTTCTGGGTCCGGTGGTATCCACCTTCAAGACAATTCTGCTTGTACAGACCTGCATGCAGCTACTTCAGCAGCTTCGGCTTTACAGGAGGATACCAAGGTTCATGGCGAGGTCACGGTTTCCCCTGGTTAACACCTCAGTCATCCTAGTGCCACTGCGGGGTCAACACCTTCCTCTTCTTCCGCTGTGCCTGCGAAGGATCGAGGGAGATATTCTTCTCGTCATTCTGGTGGCCGTAAACATCCCTTCGGGGCTACCTCTCAGAGGACCAGTTGTCCCAGGGGCTGAGCTTCCATCCTGCTATACAGTAGCTGGTTTTAATCGCTTAGCTATTGAAAGCCAGGTACTGAGGGATAGAGGTTTGTCTGGATCAGTGATCCCTACTATGTTGAAGGTGACTTCTAGCAAGATATACCATTGTACATGGAAAGCGTACATTTCTTGGTGTGAGTCGCTTGGCGCTTATCCTCACTCCTTTTCTATAGCTCAGATCTTGGCCTTTCTTCAGCGTGGCGTTGAGCAGAAGTTGGCCTTGAGTACCATCAAGGGCCAGGTGTCTGCCTGAGCAATCTTCTTTCAGCGACCCCCTAGCCACGCACTCTTTAGTTCATACCTTCATTCAAGGAGTGACTCGTGGCTCCACCTGTACTGTCTCTTGCCGCCATGGGATTTGAACTTGATACTCAGTCCTCCTGAAACCCCCGTTTGAGAACATTCGGGAGATTCCCTTACTTATGTTGTCCCAGAAGGTGGCGTTCTTGGTGGCTATTAAATCTGCCCGCAGGGTGTCTGAGTTGGCAAAATTATCTTGTCATACTCCCTATTATTTAGTGGTCCACAGAGACAAGGTGGTTCTTCGTCCCTCAATATATAATTTCCTGCTCTATGGTGAAACTAAGGATATCTTTAATGACTGCTGCTGTGGTGAGTTGGGTGTGGCACCCTCAATGATTTTAGTGATGTGTGTGACCACTGCGCTGTCTTTTTTATCCTAAATAAACTTTTTTAAAACTGTTACAATGTCTGATGGCGCTTCCAGGGAGGGGTGAAATGCAGTAGGTGGAACTGCCGGTGACTGTACAATCAGGACACAAGCTAAGGGTATTGGATTGTGCATTGTACATTGTTTTATGCGCATGTATGTTTTTTTTTTAAAATGTGAGTTGATCACCTACTGTTTTAATACCATTTTATATTAAACGGTTTTATGCTATGAATGCTTTTTCATTTCCTTTATGGTAAACTTGTTCAAGACACTTGCTGGCTTGCTGAGAAGATTGAGGAATCCTTGATTAACCACAATACAGGCAGTCCCCTAGTTGCAAACATCCGACTTACAAACGACTCCTACTTACAAACGGAGGGAGACAACAGGAAGTGAGAGGAAATCTCCCCCTTGGAAGGGAAATTCACTCCTGTAAGAGCTATTATGGGAAAAAGGTGTCTCCACTGATGCTTTATCACCAAGGTTTGTTTCCACAACAACCTAAAATTTTCAAAATTCAATTATCATTGGGACAGGAAGTGAGGTGAAATCTTCTGAACAGAAACCTAGACAGCAAAACAAACATTACAGGGGTGTTACCCCTTCCCTATGCTATCCAAAAAGCTTAAAAATAGTTTTTTTTGGCTGAAGCTACACTTAGAAAATGTCCCTGTTCCGACTTACAAACAAATTCAACTTAAGAACAAACCTGTAGACCCTATCTTGTTTGTAACCCGGGGACCGCCTGTAAAAAGGTTCTCTGATCCACCTGGAATCAACACCCATCTGGCTTCCTGGGAAATTCTGGGGAACAATTGATTTATAAAAACAAGGTGTATAAAATACTTTGATTCGGTGAGTAGGGCATAGTAGCAGGGGAGAACGTCTGCACTATTGACATTAAGAATTTATGAGCACAGATTGCACTTTATTGAAATTGTGGCACTTTGCCATTAGATGGACACTTTGTAATAAATTACATTTTAATTTAAGTACATTGTATGTAAATGGTTGCACATTGCTAAGTGATTGTTTTGTTTTAACACAAATTTGTTTAAGGTTCTAAGTCCTTGTCCATCATTCCTACCTAAAGTGGTCTCGGACTTCCATTTCAATGAGGACATTGTGTTGCCTTCCTTGTGTCCCAAGCTGGCTTATCCTAAGGAGTTTGCTTTGCATACCTTGGATTTGGTTCGTGCAATTTGGGTGTATCTGGCAGCCACGGAGTCCTTTCGGAGATCAGACTCACTTTTTGTGGTTACAAAATGACCGGGCTGGCCACATCTTCGGCTACCATCTCCAGATAGATCAGACAGACTGTGACTCAGGCCTATTCTGGTTCCTCCTTTCCCTGTCATGGTGCATTCTACTTGGGCACTTAGTACTTCTTGGGCCTTTCGTCTCAATATCACATATGTTCACCAAATTCTAGATATTTTGGCATCTGCAGATGCTGCTTTTGGCCGCAAAGTTTTGCTGCTGTTTGAGGGGCTCTTACCTCTTGAGGAGTGTTTTTTCTTTCAAATTTTTATTTTTCAGATGGTGCACCTGTGACCTGGTTAAGGCTACTGTGTCCTGGTTAGGGCTCATGTGGTTAGCCTTGGGTTATTTTCCCCAACCCTCATTTTATTTTGGCACTGCTTTTGGACCTCTAAATGGACAAGATTAAAGGAGGCACCGTGTCTGTCGAACTAAGAGAGAATGGGATTTTTGTAGTCACCGAAAAATCCATTTCTTCGTGTTCATCGGCGGCACAGCACCCCCCCATGGATTTTTGATACTTCTATTACTGCTTGCTACTAAACTGAATACCTAGAGCAGGGAGGGGGTTATATACCGGCTGAGGGGGGCTTAGCCAAGTTTTTTGTTATGCCTAGTCCTACTCCTGCAGACGCCATATAACCCAATGGTCAAAATTAAAGGAGGCGCTGTATCTGTCGATTAACATGGAGAAATGGATTTTACGGTGAGTACAAAAATCCCATTTTTTTCTTGTGCTGCGGTGTGATTTGAACCCATGCAAAATGCCTGGGCTCAAATCCCACTGCAAAGAATGGCATGTGATTTGAAGAGGAATGCAGTGTGATTCCAGTCTGAATCGCATGTGGTTTCCCCCACTGCTCCTGAGTGAACCCAGGCTCAAGTCATTTTGACAAGCCTGGGTTTGAGGCCATTCATTTTGTATGGGCTCAAATCGCACCGCACTGCACGTAAACGTTACCGGAGCATTTGCACGAGTACAGGTACCACTGCAAATGCTTAGTATCGGCACCAATGCAACCCTATATATAACTACCAAAGGCATGTAACTTAAAGTTACTAAAATTAAAAAGCTTGTTTTGTACTTTGGATCCTTGAATGTAGTTTTTTTTTTCTCAAAACCCTTAACACTGTGAAAAACATTTGGTTTGGCTCGGGTTTTATGCTTTAGAGTGGGGATGGGTTGGATACACTAATCAAGTTTTATTAGTGCTTGGTGACAATGTCGCTGAGACAGGAAGTGAGATTTTCAATGGGGACGCATACAGCAAAAAAATTCTAATGCATACTCTAGCCCCCTCCCATCCTGTTAGAAACACATTTTTTTTATTTCTGCTCTGTAACTCTTGGAAAGATTTCTCCTGATATAATTATAGCAACAAGCGGGAAGTAATTGAACAGATATTTTAAAGAAGGACACAGACAATGGTTAAGTGCTTACAGATAGTATAGCCTTCAGCCACACTACCAAAATGTTTGTATTGCTTTTGCGCTCCTGGTGAAAAGAAAAATGTCCCTTACTAGCTTTCTTGGTGGTGGTTATGAGTCGGGTGGGGTGGCCAGCATTTGCCATAATGTGCACAGCAGAATTGCAAATTATGACACACTTACCTCTGGGTGTGCTATCCTCCAGTGATGACAAATCCACTCTGTCCCCACTGGTGTCATGTTCTCTTCCTCTTCTGGGTCTGCCATCTTTTTGCTTCATCCATTGGAAAGGCACAATAAACATTGTAAATCTTGCACATGCATACTAGAGTGTGATCTTTGAACCTGGCTTGCACCTCAGTCATACAGATTTTATTTAAATAATTCTAGCATGTAGGTAGGAGGCTTTGGCTGAAGAGACCTATACATTCTACACCAATAGACACTGTCTGCTGACATGTTTCTGTTTTTAAGACTTACTTCTGCTTTAAAGCGTCAAAATGAAAAGGCCTATTTCCACACTGTGTTTTCAGTTATTTTAATCTAGCCTACTCCTATTAATCTGAACAACCTTGAAGTTTGTAAACTTACTATGTGAAGCTTTCCACACATTGACTTCCTTGTATTTCATGACACACATTCACTATACCCTGTTGATAGGCATTGCCATATCACACATTTCAGAGCCTGCCTTCTGAACTACAGAGGTGCTGAGAGGAGTTTTGAGAGGTGGAGTCAGTACAGGAACCACTGCTTGCAGGCAGCAAGGTACCATGGGATATGTAGTCCTTATAAATTAAAAGTAAACATCAGAGGAGAAGCTGCAAATCATGCAGTGATTCCAGAAAGTTGTGGAAAGAGCAGCACTCACAACATGAAAAGGTATTTTCCAAGTAAGTTTATATTGGCTTGTCCGTTTGTATTGTTATAATCTGACCATAGAACCCCTTTGAGCAAGTTCTTTGTACTATCTGATCCCTCCTGCATTGAAGAAATATGGAAGATAAGGGAGAACATGTCATGGTTACAATGTATGTAAAGTAGTATGCACTGAGCTTGTCTTGGTGTATTCAAAGACAAAAAGCATACCCAAGCTCTACTGCTTATACCTTAAATGTAGATGCTGAAGACCGATGCACAGGCTTGGATGTCCAATCCCTCATAGACTATCCACAGCAGAAAAAAGCCAGCCACCCGATATACTCCTCTTGTTACTCTTTATTAGCTACGTGACTTTAATACAGTACACAGAATGCGAACGCATTTCGGCTATTGAAGGCTGCAATAGCTGAAACACGTTAGAATTCTGTGTACTGTGTTTATGTCATGTAGCCAATCAGGCCTCGACAATCTCTGGGCGCCAGGTCGCCATGGCGACCAGAAATCGTGTCCTGGCGAGTGACAGACGTTCCTTCTCTCACCATGTTGAAACAGAGTGTCAGATTCAGCGAGAGAGAGCCATTCTCTGCTTAATCTAAGGCCCCTTTCACACTGGGGCTGGCGGGCGGTAGCTGTAAATCCCCGCTAGTCTCAGCGGGGATTTAGCGCTGTTATAGAGGCGCTACGGCGCCGCTATGCAGGCGGGTGCGGGGCACTTTTAACCCCCCCCCCCACAACGGGTTAAACAGGGGTTAAAAGTGTCGGCGCTCCTGGAGCGGTGTACAGCCGCTACGGGAGCGCTGCCCATTCAATTTAAGGGCAGGAGCGGTGAATACACCGCTCCCCACATTCCTGAAAAATCATGCTTGCATGATTTTCTTAAGCGCTGCGCTAGCGCAACGCCTCAGTCTGAAAGCATCCATAGAGATGCATAAAAATAATATTTAGAGCGTTATTGCAGCGGTAATTTTAGCGCTTTACCCCTGTAATAACGCCCCAGTGTGAAAGGCGCCTAACAGCTGTTAAACTTGGCTGGCTGCCCTGAATATTTGTTGCTAGTTAGAAGAATAAAGGAACAACAATGTATCTTATCGTTCTTTCAAAGCAATTATCTCCGGGCTATCAGGAAAGTTTAACCATTTAAAGACTAAACCCTTTCTCACATTAGTGGCTTACAATTAAATATCCAGTATTTTCTGCTAGAAAATGACTTGGAACCCCTAAACATTATACATTATACATTATTTTTTAGCAGAGACCCTAGAGTATAAAATGGCGGTTGTTGCAATATTGTTTGTCACATGGTATTTGCGTAGCGGTCTTTCAAGCGCAATTTTTTGGAAAAAATACACTTTAATGAATAAAAACAAAACAAAACAAAAAAAAAAACTAAAAACAGTAAAGTTAGCCCATTTTTTTTTTTTGTATAATATGAAAGTTGATGTTACACTGCGAGAAACGTGACCTTTATTCTAAGCAACAAAATTGTGATAAAGCCCTGTTTACCATCAACAATTACCACTCTATGTGCAGCTGGGCTCCAGTATTTCATGGTGACCGGAAACCCACCAGAGCAATGAAAAGTCACTGTGGGGGACACAATTTTAGGCAGGAAGTGGCTGCAAAGAGGCAGCAGAAGATCAGCAGCGCTGGAATACTTTTCACCTTTTTTTTTTTTTTTTTTTTGTATTTTATTTAAAATGTCACTAAGGCTTTGTTTAGATGTGCAGTTGGGTGGTAAAAATGTGCTGTAGAGACATGTTTTTGCAACCCACCATTGGCCTCCTTTAAGCTCCATTAGGCAGCAGATGAGGGCGTTTTACATGCCGCAGTCACGATGCATTCGGCATAATAAGGAGTTTCCCCCATAACAGGTTTTTAGGGTCAATCTTTCTGGCTAGCCTATAACCCTGATGTAATGGTGTTACGTTGGAGTTATTGACTGGCTGCTCTGCTGTGAGTAAGTTAGGGTTTAGGGGCGCAAATTACTTGTCTTACCCCGGGCGCTGACAACCCCACACTACGCTATAAAAAAACTGGCTCCTAACTTTTTTAGCTGGCTCCTAGATTCAAAGCAAATTTGTCAAGCCCTGTAGCCAATAAAGAGTACCAAGGGGAATATACCGGATGGCTGGCTTTTTTCTGCTGTGTCTTGGTGTAGTTATTTATCTGGTTAGTTTGTAAAGCCATACAAATGGGATCGTCCAGTGAGGAAAATACCTCACTGCTGGAGTATGAGCAATTTAATTAGGTCGGGTTTTGCTAATGTAGCAATCTGTAATGGGTAGGTTAGGGGTGTATAAATTTGCCCATCCCTTGGCTTCTGTCTTGGTAGCTGTTTTCTGCTGGATCATGGTGAATCTGTTGACAGGACAGGTATTTCAAAAATAAATGGAATTTAATGACACCGATACCTTCCCCCCCCCCCCCCCTTTTTTTTAACCCAAGACCAAATATACTTTAACCCAAGACCAAAAATATAATCTTACATTTTTAGATGAGGCATCTGCATGCATTTATTTTAAGCTGTGTTTCCTTTATCTTCACTTATAACTGGAAGTGTTAACACACTAATAATCCTAGCATGACAGCACCTATTTATTGTACTGTATCAGGAACACAGAAACAAGATAGGACTGTGGAACCCCACCCCTCTCCTTTTTCAATGTGGTATATAGAAGTGTGGTTCTGTAGTCCTCCGATACAGGAGAACACTCTAGTTGATGAGTCGGCACAGGAAGAGAACGCAAGATCCACAGGTGTTATTTTAACCTTTTTAAAGAAATATGCCAAAACCCTTTCACTGGTAAGGGTTCTATCCAAAAGGTAGCAAATATAATCTTTTTTTTTTTTTTTTTTTTTTTTTTATTAAGATACGATTACATTCAATTTTCAACAGTAAATTGCAAACATTTTGAATTCAAAATTTAAGTGGTTGATGGTTCTGTCAGTTTTTGTTTTGCAGATTTTTGACATAGAATGTTTCCAGATCTATTAACCATTTTTAGGTAATTATGGAGCACTTGAGTGAACAAATAGCACATTGGGCGTTTCTCATTTAACAACTGGTTTTACCAACTTTTTTTTTGTAAAATGTCTTTTATTCAGAAACGCTGGTAGGTTTTTAAATACACCTGTTGATTTTATTCATTTTATTTTTTTCTTGAAATATCTTAATCGTTCATTATGTTATAGGGACTGCGTTAACACCACTATGTAGCGTTGTGGTCCATTACTGCACAAACCACTAACCTACAGTATTATTTATTTTGTGTTAACCTTTCAGTAAGGCAACCTATTCATTTCATTTAGGATGGCTAGCACAGAGCAGGTTATACTGGGCCCACAACAATTTTATTTATTAAAGTGCACCACATCTGTGCATTTGTTCACATCTGTATGTTGTGGTGTGCCCAAATGCAGCGGTGTGCTGCTGCCTAGGTGTGTTGGTTGGCCATTCAAGATGAATTGCAATGCACAAAGTATCAAACTATGCAGAAACGCACAGTACCATGATGCACAGGTCTGAATGTGGCCTCATGATTTTAAGTACACTGGGCAATCTGGTTGGTTATACCTGCTACTGGGAGTCTAGGCCGGGTGTTTTGGGTCTCTGATGTCAGTGCTGTCAAGAAGAGAAAGTATCTGTGTTCTGAAGTTCCTAACTATGCCCTACATCGATGTCCCCCATAGCACTTAACCTTCCCTGACCCCGACCCCTTAGTGTTTCTTCAACCTAGGTCTGCCAGTTGCCACAAATCTGCCATTTGCTTGACAAATTAACACTTCTGTAACCCAGGTCTGTGCATTCCTTCAAGTCTGCCATTTACCTGACCTCTTAGCACTTCACTAACCTAAGTCTGCTGGTTCACTCAAACCTGCTATTTGCCAGACCCCTTAGCTTTTTTCCAGCCGAGGTCTGCTTGTTCCGTCAAGATTGGAATTTATCCAACCCTCATCTGCTGATTCCCCTAAGGCTTCCATTTGAAAAAAATAAAATAAAGCCTCTCACTCACCCCAAATACCCTTTTACTATAAAAGGAGATTGCAGAGAAGGCACATGACTTCACAATTAGACTGCCGAGTTACTGAATGCAGGGGAGTGGCTTCAGTGTTGGCTGTACCTCTCCCATGGCGTACACCCATACATTGGACTTCAGTCTTGGGTGGTGCTAGAACCAGCATTGACAGGACATACAATGTAATTTAACCACTGCTATGTGCTCTGGGTCCTCTCAGGGATTTAACAAGAATTGAAAAATTCTGGCAGTGCTTCTTCTATAAAGTGTTTGTAAAGGCGAAACCTAAACCAGCCTTTCTCAACCTATTCAGCACTGAGGAACCCTTGAAATAATTCTGTGGTCTCTGAGAACCCCTGCTTAAAATTAAAAATCTATAACCCATGATACATTAGTGTGATGGTCAAGGGGAAGAATGCCCCTTACACTTGTGGTCATTGTGAAGAATTACCCCCTTACAAATAGCTAAAAAGATCAATGATCTCATTGGGAATTTATCTGAGAGGTAGAAATTGACCATTGCTCGAGGAACCTCTAGCAACCTCTGGAGGAACCCAAGGGTTCCACGAAACCCTGGTTGACAAACCCTGACCTAAACCTTCAGAAAACGTCCAAGTTGTAAAGTGATGTAGAAACTAATTGTAGGAACATATAAATACAGTGCATTCGGAAAGTATTCACAGCGCCTCACTTTTTTCACATTTTGTTATGTTAAAGCCTTATTCCAAAATGGAATTCCTTAACCACTTCCCTACTGCTGTATGCAGAATGATGGTCGGGAAGTGGTTCAGTTATCCTGACTGGGCATCATATGACTTCCAGCCCACCCAGGGACCAACAGGTATGGCACTCAGTACCATCTTGGATGCCACCCAGGACCACCAGGGAATGGCAGGGAAGGACCACCAATATAGTGCCATATAGCATTGCCACCTATCAGTGCCACCTATGAGTACCGTTTATCAGTGCCCGTCAGTGCTGCTTATTGCGGGGGCATGCATAGCGTAGCGCCCGTTCCGTGCGGACGGCCAGTGACTAATCCCACTAGAGCCCAGTGACTGGTTCTGTTCCTGTCCAGGGGCCTGGCCAGCAGCATGCCTCTCTTTGGGGAGGTAAGTCTGCTCCGGGTGGCTACCCGCTGCGCCCGTCGGATTGGTGAGTAGACCCCTCTTCCGTCTTAGGGCGTGGAGAGTGGGCACCTGGGCAGCTTCTAAGGTAGCCGGCCGGTGGGGGCCTATTAATGGGGACGCATCTGGGGTGGTCATCTCCCCCCCCACTCCCCCTGCCCGCATCACCGATCGGTGGGTGCTGGAGGTGGTGTCCTCCGGGTACAGGATAGAGTTCATCTCTCTACCCCCCAGAAAGGTTCTTCCCTTCGAACTTAAAACTCCCTCCGGGGTGTCGGGAGGCGCTTCTGGGCGCGGTTCGGGCGCTTGCCGAACAGGGGGTGATTGTACCGGTACCCGCGGTGGAAGATTTCACGGGTTTTACTCAAACCTTTTTGTGGTGCCCAAGAAGGGCGGTGTCAGGCCAGTTCTGGACCTGAAGGCACTAAACTGCTTTGTAAAGACAAAGAGATTCAGGATGGCGCCCATCCGCTCGGTCGTGGCCTCCCTGCACCAAGGGGAACTCATGGCGTCCCTGGATATCAGGGACGCGTATCTTCACGTTCCAGTTTGTCACAGTCATCAGTGTTTTCTACGCTTCGCAGTGGGAGATCTGCATTACCAGTTTGTGGCACTTCCCTTCGGGCTGGCTTCGTCTCCCCGAGTGTTCACCAAGGTGGTGGCCCCGATGCTGGCACTGTTGAGACAGAGAGGTATCGCGGTGGTGGCGTACCTCGACGATTTACTCCTGAGAGCAGAGTCAGCTGTGGCTCTGGAGGAGAACATGATAATCGCGGTGTCCACGTTAAAAGAATTTGGTTGGCTGATCAACCCGCAGAAGTCATCATTGACTCCATCCTACCGGCTGGAATACCTGGGTCTGATTCTGGACACAGTGCAGGCAAGGGTGTTTTTACCACCGCGCCAGCTCCTGACATTACAGGCAGCAGTGCGAACCTTGTTATCACGCCAGTGGTCCTCCTTACGGTTCTGTATGCGAGTGTTGGGACTCATGGTGTCGGCTTTCGAAGTGATACCTTACGCCTAGAGTCACACTCGGTTCCTGCAGAAGGCGATTTTGTTGCAATGGGACAAATCTCCCCTATCCCTAGACAGACTGATCAGGTTGGATCATCAGTCCCGAGGATCCTTGATTTGGTGGATTCGGGCTCCAGCCCTAAAATTGGGAAAATGTTTTCTCCCCCTCAATTGGTCGATAGTAATTACGGATGCCAGCCTGTCTCCGTGATCCCTACTATGATTCAAGCTCGTAAGGGTACTTCACGTAAGATTTATCATAGGACCTGGAAGGCCTATATTGCCTGGTGCGAGACAGGGGGTTGGAACCCCCGCTCTTATACAGTGTCCAGAGTACTGACTTCTTTACAGCAGGGACTGGACAAGAACCTGGCGTTAAGTACACTTAAGGGTCAGATTTCGGCCGTGGCGGTTCTTTTTCAATGGCCCTTGGCGTCACATTCATTTATCCGTACATTTGTACAGGGTGTACGTCATGTGGCTCCTTGGATACGGTCGCCTCTGGCGCCGTGGGATTTGAATCTGGTGCTTTCTGTGCTGCAGAAGCCACCATATGAAAAGATCAGGGACATTCCCTTGCGACTGTTGTTGCAGAAAGTGGCCTTTCTGGTGGCTGTTACATCTGCTAGGCGGGTGTCTGAGTTGGCAGCATTATCCTGCAAGTCACCTTACTTGGTCCTTCATAAGGACAAAGCGGTTTTGCAACCTTCCCCTTCGTTTCTTCCGAAGGTGGTTTCTTCTTTTAATTTGAATGAGGATATTGTTCTTCCCTCATTGTGCCCGCACCCGTCGCATCCCAAGGAATTTGAACTGCATTTGTTGGATTTAGTGAGGGCTTTGCGGGTGTATTTGATTTCTACAGCTTCTTTTCGGAAGTCTGAGTCTTTATTTGTGCTGACGGAAGGGTCGCGCAAAGGCGTGGTGGCCTCGTCAGCTACCATTTCTCGTTGGATAAGGAAGACCGTGACTCATGCATATGTGGTTCGGGGCAAGGTTCCCCCGTTTCCAGTCACGGCTCATTCCACCAGGGCAGTTAGTACTTCCTGGGCATTTAGACACCAGGCCTCGGTGTCTCAGGTGTGCAAAGCGGCTACTTGGGCCTCAGTGCACACGTTTACTAAGTTTTATAAGATTGATGTCTCAGCATCTTCGGATGCTGCCTTTGGCCGCAAAGTATTACAAGCGGCAGTTTAGGCACGGATGGCGCAGCCCGAGAGGGCTTTTTTGTTGAGTACTGTTGTTCTAGTTTGCCCACCCCTCTTGATTGGCACAGCTTTGTGACATCCCCATGTGTCATAAGAAGAGCTGCGTCTGTCAGTGAACGTAAGAGTTAAAGGGATTTTATTATAACTTACTGTAAAATCCTTTTCTGAGTTCACTGACAGATGCAGCACCCACCCCTCTGTGGAGTTTGTACGTTTTGTTACAAACTGATGTGCTATGCAGAGCAGGGGGATTATATGCTAAGGTGAGGATGGCCCCCTGGGAGGGGCCAACCTATGCTTTTGTTTTATTTTTGCCTAGTCCACTCCTAGTGATATGAGCATAACCCACGTGTCATAAGAAGGCTGCGTCTGTCAGTGAACTCAGAGAAAAGGATTTTACGGTAAGTTATAATAAAATCCCTTTTTTTTTTCAAAATTTCCAGTCTTGCTTTATTCGTAGCACAAAAAAAAAAAAAAAAAAAAAACCAGAGGTGATCAAATACCACCAAAAGAAAGCTCTATTTGTGGGAACAAAATTATAAAAATTTTGTTTGGGTACAACGTTGCATGACTGCGCAATTTTCATTCAAAATGTGACAGCGCTGAAAATTGATCTGGGCGGGAAGTGGTATAAGTACCTTGTATTGAAGTGGTTAAAAATTAATTTAAATTGAGTTGATTTAAATCGACTTAAATTAAATCAAATCCGCCTGCTAAAGAGTTCAATCTTTGTTTCATCAGACCAGAGAATTTTGTTACTCATGGTCTGATAGTCTTTCAGGTACCTTTTGTCAAACTCCAGGTGGGCTGTCATATGCCTTTTACTGAGGAGTGACTTCTGTCTGGCCACTCTACCATACAGACCTGATTGGTGGAGTGCTGCAGAGATGGTTGTTCTTCTGGAAGGTTCTCCTCGCCATAGAGAAATGCTGGAGCCCTGTCAGAGTGACCATCGAGTTCTTGGTTGGATGGGGAGCGTCAGTGCACAGCCATTTTCAGATCTCCCTGACTTAGGCCCTTCTCCTCCGATCGCTCAGTTTGGCTGGGCAGCCCGCTCTAGAAAGAGTCCTGGTGGTTCCAAACTTCTTCCATTTACGGATGATGGAGGCCACTGTGCTCATTGCCACCTTCAATGCTGCAGAAATTTTTCTTTACCCTTCCCCAGATCTGATCCAATCCTGTCTTGGAGGTCTATAGACAATTCCTTGGACTTCATGGCTTGGTTTGTGCTCTGACATGCACTGCTAACTGTGGGACCTTATATAGACAGGTGTGTGCCTTTCCAAATCATGTCCAATCAACTGAATTTACCACAGGTGGACTCCAATCAAGTTGTAGAAACATCTCAAGGATGATCAGTGGAAACAGAATTTTGAGAGTCATGGCAAAGGCTGTGAATACTTATGTAATGTACATGTGAGATAGATAGATAGATAGATAATCTATTTTATTTTATTTTTTTAATAAATTTGCAAGGATTTAAAACCAACTTATTTCATGTTGGTATTTCATGTCATGGGGTATTTATAGAATTTTGAGGAAAATAATGAATGTAATCCATTTTGGAATAAGGCTGTAACATAACAAAATGTGGAAAACGTGAAGCGCTGTGAATACTTTCTGGATGCACAGTATGCTAAATACATCGGGATTAACTTAAAAAAAAAAGTCAACATGTCGTCGTCATAACCATTATCGCCATTGCTGACTGTATCACTTGGTAATTTTTTGTGGACTTTTTAGATAGTTTTGGGCTTGCTAGCAATGGCAGTGTGTCATGCTTTTTTTAGCCCCCCCCCCCCCCCCCCAGGAAGCTTGGAATGTCACCTGGTTCCATCACTTTGATTTAGTATTGCAAAAAAGTATGTTATTGAAGAAATCTATACCTAGCATTTCAAAATGGATCCACAGTTATCAAAGGGACAATGGTTTGGAGGAATTTCCTCTCACTTCCTGTTGTGCTTATGGTTAAGGGAAATCTCCCCACTGTGACACAGATGGGGAAAAAACTGACAGGAGTTTTAACTTTCCCTAATAGCCCATACACACAATCTGAAAATCGGCGGTTTTATTTATTTTATTTTTTTTGCATGCTAATCTCAGATCGAATCGGAAGAGTTTACTACAGTAAAGTCACAAATTCTCGTACAACAGAATAAAAAATCGGAAGTGATGTCATGTGTTGTAGTGTATTTGTATTGTACTTTCCGACGGCAACTGTAAGGATTAAATGCAAATCGTACGAATTGGTATCATACGAGAAACATTTTTGGGTTTGTCCGATCTAATAATACTGGGTGAACTGTCATGATCCACTCTCGAAAGCTCTGTACTAACGATTCGATTATCGTACGATGGCCTCCAAAGCGGGATTTTTCATCTGATTTTCGGATCGTGTGTATGGGCCATTACTCTATCCAAAAGGGAAACAGTTTTTTGCTTTTAGTTCTACTTTTAGGGCCCATTCACGCCTGAGCGTTTTGTGGCTTGAAGCCTGAGCTACAAAACGCTGGAGGGGAGGGAAAAAATCAATGTCGCGCAAATCTGGCATTTCTGGCTTTTCTATCAATGTAAAAGCATCAGTCGCGCGTATTAGCGCGACAACGGCGTTTGCAAGCGCGTGACCTCGCACTACAAAAAGCTTCAAAAACGCCCAAAAACGTGTCACTCAGGTGTGAATGCAACTTAAGGGCTGGTTATCACCACAAATGATAAGTCGTTATTATTCCTTGGAAGTGTTTATCACTTTGGTGTCTGCAGCTACAAGTTACGGAGAATGGCAAGCAAAATTTGAGTACTGAACACAAAAGGTGCATTCAGGCACGTATTTTTCTGCCAGCCCAGTAATTTCAGTGGGCTGCCAAACGCATGGGAATGCAAAAACTACAGCAGGCACAATTTTTAAAACTGCACCGCCCCAGATCACATGGTACTGGCAATGAACGCACCTGTGTTTACTAGGTGCCATTAAGATGGGCATGCATCTGCATTGGGCAACGAGTTCCTGAGCAGTGTGGGAAAAGTGCCTCCTGCACTGTAAGTTGTGTGAACTGGCCCTAAGCCCTGGTTTACACTAGTTCGGCTTTGAAATCACACTACTTTAGTGTCATTTGAAAGCCGGCGATCAGTGCTATTTGGATGTGCTACTTTAATAGAAGTCAATGCAAGTCGCAATAAAATCACAGAAAATTAGTCCAGGAACCTTTTTTTTGAAGCCGCTGCAACTTGAGGCACAACGATTTGAATGGTTTAATTGCCGCAAATGGGGTGCGACTTGTCATGCGATTTTAATTGTCAAATTGGTGTGAACCAGGGCTAACTGTACAGTCCTAAATGTAAACATTGTTGTCAAATAATTTGCTTTGTTATGGGTAAGTCCTTACATTGTACGTTTTTTTGTTTTTTTTTCTAAAGGGCCATGCACTGTTAATCAGAGAAGTTGATGTAGAGAAGGTGTCCACATTTGAGAATCCATATGTAGATGCAATAAAATATCTATGGAATGATCCTGGGATACAAGAATGCTATGACAGGCGACGGGAATATCAGCTGTCTGACTCTACTAAATAGTAAGTATTATGACTTGTGATCAGTCCAAATTTCTCATCATAGCTATGCCATACAATAAAGTAATTGGTGAAAACTGTTCTTCACTAGGCTTCCCCCACTCTTAAAGCAGTTGTATTCCCCCCTCAGTGTGATTTTTACCTACAGGTAAGTCTATAATAAGGTTTACCTGTAGGTAAAATGAATATCTCCTAAAATTGCATGGTTTAGGAGATATTCCTCCTGCAGCACATGAGTCCAGGCAGTCCCCTAGTTACAAACATCCGACTTACAAACCACTCCTACTTACAGTGAAAAGATAAGCGTCGCTCCAGGTAACTCAAGACCCTGCTGCTTCAACCTCTATCCCCAGAGTGTGGGTGCGGCACTGCCTGCAAGCAGGTGCATTGTAACAGAAAAAATGGACTGGATGGCCGTACTCCTGTACAATGACTTTATTCTTGATCAAAATACAGCATACAGTTGAACCACAATGACCGCTGACGCGTTACACACCAACGGGTGCTTAATCTATGATTAAGCATCCGTTGGTGTGAAACGCGTCAGTCGGTCATTGTGGTTCACCTGTATGCTGTATTTTGATCAAGAATAAAGTAATTGCACAGGAGTGCGGCCATCTAGTCTGTTTTTTTTCTGTTACAACTCCTACTTACAAATGGAGGGAGACAACAGGAAGTGAGAGGAAATCTCCCCCTAGGAAAGGAAATTCACTACTGTAAGAGTTATTATGGGAAAAAGATGTCTCCGCTGAAGCTTTATCACCAATCCTTGTTTCCACAACAACCCAAAATTTTCAAAATCCAATTATCATTGGGACAGGAAGTGAGGTGAAATCTTCTCAACAGAAACATAGACAGCAAAACAAACCTTACAGGGGTGTTACCCCTTCCCTATGCTATCCAAAATGTTTTTTTTGGCTGAACCTACACTTAAAAAAAATATACCTGTTCCGACTTACAAACAAATTCAGCTTAAGAACAAACCTACAGACCCTATATTGTTTGTAACCTGGGGACCGCCTATGTCCCGGCGAAGGCCCGGTGCATAGCGTGTGACCTTGCTGGAAAGACTGGGTCCCGTGTGCACGTGTGGGAGTGGTGCCTCACGGCTTTGGTCACTCACAGCGCCAGAGCCGCGTACCCGGAAGCAACATTTGAGGGAAGATGTCCGCTCCCTCATAGCCCTGACGGGATCCTCATTCTAAGGTGAGCATTTCATAATGAGCTAGTATGCATTGCATACTAGCTCATTATGCCTTTATGTCTTGCAGGTTTTGTTCTGTGTTGTGTATATATACATACAGCCTTCTTACAGGAAGCGTGGTATGTGTTTGACCTAGATGAAGCATTTTTTCATATAGGGTTGTACTATAGTGTAGATGGGAATGTGACTGCTGTCTTTCTTCATAAAAATAATCAATATGATGGTTTTTACGAAGCACCAGAATAATGCCCATTCTTAGTCTCCTTTTCTTTTCTTATTTTTAATCCAGCTTCATGGTTTCACAGTGCTGCCTTATACGAGTCACATTTCCAAGTTCGTTTGTCACATGCCTGTTGTGCAAACATGACCTCTTCTGTGCTGAAGACAAGTTAAAAAAAAAATTTATAGCAAACAAGCTGGTGAGGTTATACAAGCATTACTAGATTTTTCTGGGAACAGTTTTCTACATGGGCTTATTTCTGCAGAATGAAAAAAAAAAGTTGTGCAAAGTGTCCAGAGGCAGTATTTATACCAGAATTAAATGTATGAAAACTACAGGTGAGCAAGATGCATCAATGCTTTCTCAGCAGTGCCTTACGTCAAAAAATGTACTGTGGTGAAGGAAGTAAGAACTCCATTAGCACAGATATGCGTCTAAACTTTCCACATAATATTACACAATGAACAATTGCAGGGAAAATTGCAAAAGGTAAACATTAAGAGACTTATATGTCAAACCTGTTACAAGAAAACTTTATTTTTTCCCAGTAAGGATCCCATACAACTGACACATTTGTGTGTCTTCATTATTCTCCTCTTCTGGAAATCTAGTTGCACAGTAGTCATGCTAAAAAGGGGCTAAAGTACCATGTGAAGCAAGTTTGCAGATCAGTTTAGTTTAAAAGGAAACTAGAAATTGCGTTTAGCCACCGTTCACCGTGTTTAGTGGTTGCAGCAGCCAAAGTTACAGCATAGCTTACACAAAGAAAACTTGAAAGCAACTTTGAAGGTGCAGGATGGATTTTTTTTTTCTTGAACGAACATGTGTATGGCTTTCATTTGCTAAAGTCCATTACTCTTACGTTCACTGACAGATGCAGCCCTTCATTAGACAAGTGGGGTTATGCTCATATCACTAGGAGTAGACTAGGCAAAATAAAACAAAAGCATAGGTTGGCCCCTCCCAGGGGGCCGTCCTCACCTTAGCATATAACCCCCTACTAGACAATAGCATATCAGTTTTTATTGCCTAGTGCACGGAGTTAGACCTGGTTCCCTATGGGATCTGCGTCGTTCTGAGGTTTTTTCTGATGAAGACTATCAAGAAGCCGGCTGGTGGTATAGAGGATATCTAGAATCCAAAAACTTTCCCCAGTCCGGCCAACGTCTGTGCGAGCTACCCTTAGCCTTGGCGGGGACACGCCGCATAGGGCCCGTTCTGTGCGGGCTGCCAGTGGCTGATCCCACTTGTGCCCAGTGACTGGTTTGTTCCTGTCCAGTGGCCTCACCAGCAGCATCCCTCTCCGTGGGGAGGAAAGTCTGCTCCGGGCACGGAGAGGGGCACCTGGGCAGCTTCTGAGGTAGCCGGCCGGTGGAGGCTTATTAGTGGGGACGCATCTGGGGCTGTAATCTCCCGTTCCCACACCCCGCACTGACCGTTTTGAGCACGGTATTCAGGCGATTCACCGCCATTTCGTGGTGGATCACCGTTCGTTCGCCGCCATTTTGCCATAGTCTGCATTTTTTGATGGCAGCGGCCATTTTTCTGTAACCCATGCGGTTTTCAGCCTGTCCTCTGGCGGCCCCCAGTGGCTTTTCTCGGTATTTCGGGGAAGTGATAAAAAACGGCAGATGCACTTCCATTTTCGCGTGGACAGCGTGGCTGACAGACGTGGCGGTGCAGGCTCTTGAAGTCTAGTGTTTTTTCATTGCTCATTCCGGTCACAGCGCTGAAGCATCAAGAAACAGCAAGTATAGCTGGCTCGCGGTGGGTGCAATCCTTCCGGGTCTCCCTGGCTGATTGGTGGGGTAGAGGTGGTGGTCACACAGTGGGGGTGCCGGAAGTCTAGGATGTCAGAGGCCGGCAGTGCTACGGAAGGGGTACCTGCGGAGCAACAATCCACGCCGGGGTCCCTGGTGTCCTTGGAACAGCTGAGGGCAGTATTTGGTAAATTATTTCCCCGGGCGGGGGACCCGACTCCGGGGGGCCCCAGAAAATGCCCGCCCCCTTCCGTCATTCTTTGGGGGAGCATTCGGAACCAGAGAGCGCCTCGGTGGTCATGGGAACCCCCGTGGAGCTATCAGAGGGTGAACTGATACCCTCAGACGGTGAAGATGATCAGGGGGCTTCATCTTCACGCGACAAAGCGATAGTTGCTGCACTGATATTCGCGAGTCCATGCAGCTTGACCAAGCAGAGGAGTCGCATGAGTCCGCATATATTTGTGGGGCACTTAAGCCCCCTAGGTCCCCCAGGGCCTACCCTTAAGATCAGGTTTTTGAATAGGCGGTGTTCAAGGAATGGCTGCGGCCGCAAAATTCCTTTGCTTTACCCAAAAGCTTTGCTGTTCGCTACCCCTTTGAGGATAGTTTTACTAAGAGATGGGCTTCCCCAGCAGTGGACCCACCGGTGGCACGTCTGAATAAGGCAACGACCATTCCCTTGGAGGGGTCTCCGTCTTTTAAAGAGGAGGCTGATCACCGCACGGAGGCAGTGTCTAAGGCACTGTTCTTGTTGGCTGGGTCAGCCATGCTGCCAGCTCTGGCGGCTGCTATGGCGGCGCAATCTCTTTTCGAGTGCGTTACCACGTTACACTCCGGCTTTACTTGTGAGTGTACGCAGGCTGAGGTGCAACGGGCACAACACTTGGAAGAGGGTCTCCGCTACCTATGCGATACTGCATTGGACCTACTTCCCATACTGTCAAAAATGTCTGTTTTTGCAATTGTTATTATCAGGCGGGTGCTGTGGCTCTGCTCTTGGTCAGGCAACCAGGCGTCGAAGAAAGCTCTTGCGTATCTTTCCTTTCAGGAAGGGCGTCTGTTTGGCCCACAGTTGGATGAAATCATTAAGGATTTCATGGGAGGCAAGAGTACTTTCCTACCAGAGCCAAAACGGCGGGATTTTCGCCGTAGGCAGGGCCCTGTTTCTTCAGGCCAGAAGAAGTTTTTTTGTGCGCCCGGCTCAGCAGGTAAGGGCTTCAAGTCTGGTAAAGCTTCCGCTGGGCCCAATAAAAGGCCATGGCAATGTAAGTATGAAAAAACGAAGGATAAGGCAACCTCCGCATGATGGGTTGCCCCCGCCCGACTCTAGGGTGGGGGGCCAGTTACTGAGGTGCGCAGACAGATGGACTGCCCGCATCACTGATCGGTGGGTGCTGGAGGTGGTGTCCTCTGGGTACAGGAGTCCCAGGTGTTGAGGGATAGGGGTGTGTCTGACTCCGTGATCCCTACTATGATTGAAGCGCGCAAGTGTACTTCACGCAAGATTTATCATAGGGCCTGGAAGGCCTATATTGCCTGGTGTGAGGCGGGTGGTTGGAATCTCCGCTCTTATGCAGTGTCCAGGGTGCTGACTTTTTTGCAGCAGGGACTGGACAAGAACCTGGCGTTAAGTACGCTTAAGGGTCAGATTTCGGCTCTGGCGGTTCTTTTTCAACGACCCCTGGCGTCACATTCGTTGATCCGTACATTTGTACAGGGTGTACGTCATGTGGTTCCTCGGATACGGCCGCCTTTGGCGCCGTGGGATTTGAATCTGGTGCTCTCTGTGCTTCAGAAGCCACCATATGAGAAGATTAGGGACATTCCCTTGCAGTTGTTGTCGCAGAAGGTGGCTTTCTTGGTGGCTGTTACATCCACTAGGCGGGTGTCTGAGTTGGCATCGTTATCCTGCAAGTCACCTTACTTGGTCCTTCATAAGAGCAAGGAGGTTTTGTGACATTCCCCTTCTTTCCTTCCAAAGGTGGTTTCTTCTTTTCATTTGAATGAGGATATTGTTCTTCCCTCATTGTGCCCGCACCCGTCGCATCCCAAGGAATTTGAACTGCATTCTTTGGATGTGGTGAGGGCTTTGCGGGTGTATTTGTTTTCTACCGCTTCCTTTCGGAAGTCTGATTCTTTATTTGTGCTGACGCAGCACCCACCCCTCTGTTGAGTTTGTACGGCTTGTTACGAACTGATATGCTATTGTCTAGCAGGGGGTTATATGCTAAGGTGAGGATGGCCTCCTGGGAGGGGCCAACCTATGCTTTTGTTTTATTTTGCCTAGTCTACTCCTAGTGATATGAGCATAACCCCACTTGTCTAATGAAGGGCTGCGTCTGTCAGTGAACTCAGAGAAAAGGATTTTATGGTAAGTTATAATAAAATCCCTTTTCCTTCCAAAATCAAATGTTGAAAGCAAATTAAATCTATCGAACAATATACGAATGTTGTGATCATTTTTGTTTGAATTTTCCAAAGACTTTTTTAGGTTTAAATTCGATCCATCTATTGCCAACCTTAGAGCATCAACTATTGTGTATTGTAATATAGGGGGTGGGGGATCACCAGCTAGCTACTTGTAAAAGTAAACAGTCTTTGCTTGTTTTTGACAGTACAAAAAAGAAACACTCTCATCAGCAAAACATAAAACCGTTCATATTTCTGGTATAATGAACATAACACAATGGCTTACTGCTAATATATCAGTTTTACACCAGGGGTTCCCATCTGCTTTTAGGTACCACAAAGGCTGTAGGAGCTCAGCAAACTCCTCTCCACCTCACTGACAGGTGCTGACTCCTTCCTGCTCTTTTTCAAGCCTTCAGGCGGGTTAACCCTTTTCAGGACCAAAATTCTTGAATCTCCCAAAGACTCTCCGAGCCTCTGAATTCTGGGTCCAAAATGAGGACTTGCCAATCTAAAGAGAACTGTAAATCAGTTTTCTCCTCTCCAGCTGCATTACTTCACAACCTTTCACCTTGCATGGGTGAGAACGCCTGATTACTCAAAACTGCCTCTTATTATTCCCCTAAAGGGATTGTAAAGGCAGAAGATTTATCTTGCAGGAGTATGGTGGTTAGGGCGCTCCGGTATGAGGATAGCAGGGCTGGTAGCTGGGGGATGATCCTTAGGGCAGCTCTTATGACAGGAGAAACAAGTCTGGAGGTAGAGAGGTAGACAGGCGCCTCTAAGTGTAATATGTAAAAATGTATTTGTGCACACACGGTTAAAAACACTTACAGAGTGGCTGGTAATATAGGCGTATACAGGACTTATATAGTGGAGCCATATACTTCCAACTGTGGGTGGAGCAGTCACTCTGGAGAGATAATAAAGACAAAAAGCCTCTAAGTGCAGCGATCGATGGAACACAGTGACGCACCGAGGATTAACAACTTGCAGGAAGATGGTCAGTTCAGCCATGTAGTATATTGGGATCAGATCCCTGGTGAATCCTTCCACTCGTGGGGAATGGAAAGAGACAGCCAGCAGCTGTCATCTACTGTCCAATGGTGTGCTGGTGTTTGCACTGCAGAGTTGGTTTCCCGGGCCTCTGTTAACGCTGGAACGCACGTGGCTGTGTGCGTCAGAGGTGGACGGTGACATGTTTCGGAGCTCAGGCTACTCCTCCTTCAGACCAACGCCCTTGGAGGTAGTGGGGACTTATAAGAGGTGGAGGGTAAGGGGGAGGGATTGGAGGCCAGTGCTGAATGATCAGGCCAGCCCCTGGAACTTGTGTGAATGTCGGCGGCCCCGCAATATAGACACAGCGATGTGATTAATGGCGATGTCTGGGGGGAGCTGAATAATGAACGGAGCTGTAATAAATGAGCTTTATACGGTCTTATTGGTGTAGAGTGTGGAGCTTGACAGAAGCTGCTATATGAGTGTGTGCAGGAGGGTGTGTGGGGGCAGGAGAACAGTGTGACTGTAAGTGAGGTGGAAATATATAAGGATTATGAGCCCTATGCGATATCGGTGGTATGTACGTTAAGATAGCAGGGGTGCAGTGAGGGGGAGGAGAGGACAGAGGGGGCTATACGATTTTGAACTGTAGGTGTATAGATATTTATGTATAATATATATTTTTATTTTTCTCTATATGAGGCGGCATGGCAGGGGAGATGGGAAAATATGCTGCGGGCAGTTGGGGATGATGGATTGTTGTGGGGGTCAGACAATGGTGTTAATGTCCAGTTCCTCGTTCATTCCTTCTGGTGACAAAACTTTCAGAGCGTAAATCCAGTAAGTCTCTCTATGGCACAAGCGCTGGAATCTTTCTACGTCGGGCAGGCTAGCAGGCATGGACTCAATGACCCAAACTTTTAGGCCCTTGGTGGATTCTTCATGATGCTCCTTAAAGTGCCGTGGGACACTGTAGTCTTCTTTTCCACCTTCGATGGCATGGCGGTGTTCACCAAACTGTTTACGTAAAAGGCGTATGGTTCTTCCTACGTAATTATTATTATACAGGAATTATATAGTGCCAACAGTTTGTGCAGCGCTTTACAATAACATAGTACAATAACATTGGACATAGTACAATTACAATACAGTTCAATACAGAAGGAATGTAGACCACAGGGGCAGGAGAGGCAGTATACCACGTATTCTGTGGAGCAGGTGTAGAATTCCTTAATGGTATAGATTTTCCTTTAACAGTAAACTCTTTTTGACCGTGGTGCATGTCAGGCAGGGGGGTTTTCGGCATTGGTACATTCCGATGATTGAGAAAAATTTCAAGGATGGTGTGGCATCTCTGTTGCTTTTCAGTTTGCTGGCTGCAATCTTTCCTTTGATGTTGGGGCTTTTCTATACAAGAACTGGGGGTGGGTTGGTATGGTATCCTTCAGGAGAGGGTCCTGTAGTAGTAAGGGCCAGTGTTTGTGTATAATATGCTCCCATTCAATTTATTATTGGCTTGGGGAGTAGGGATGTTATCGTTTGCGTATGTGGCACATGCCTGTTTGAGTGTTGGTGGGTAGCCTTTTTCCAGGAATTTGAGTTTGAGGATTTCACTTTGATTTGGTAGTCCGTTTTCTTGGTGCAATTATGTCTGAGGCGACAAAATTGGCTCTTTGGTATGTTTTTTAGCCAGCGGGGGGTGGTGGTAGCTTTTATAGTGTAAAAATGAGTTCCCTCCGGTAGGTTTGTAATCATTTTTGGCATGTATTTTACTGTTTTCGTGGTATAGGTCCAGATCTAGGAATGCTAGATGGTTGTTGTCTTGAACGAAGGTGATAGTAAGGCCCATGTTATCGTTACAGTGGGTGACAAACTGTTCGATATTGTTGGTGTTCCCTTCCCAGATGATGATGACATCGATGTAGCAGCCATAGAAAATGATTTGTGAGGCAAATGGGTTGTTGGTTCAGATATGTTTGGTCTCCCAGAGGTCCATAGTAAGGTTAGCATAGGAGGGTGCGAAATTGGTTCCCATGGATGTGTCATTGGTCTGAAGGTAGAAGTTGTCTTGGAATTTGAAATAGTTGTGTGTTAGACAGAAGCGGATAGCATCTAAGATGAATTGGGTTTGGTTTGGGTGCATAGGTGTACTGTCCATGAGGAAATGCTCTATAGTTTGCATGCCGACCTTGTGGGGGATTGAGGTATAGAGGGATTGGGCATCAAGGGAGAGCCAGGTGTATGTAGGTTCCCATCTGTGTGGTTCCAGCTGTTCTAGTAGGTGGATACCATCTCTGATGTATTATTGAAGGTTAAAGCGGCATTCCACCCAAAAGTGGAACTTCTGCTTTAAGAGTAGGTGACCCCCCCGACATGCCACAATTGGCGTGTCTCTTTTTTGGGGGGTAACCAGAGACCTTGTTTTTACAGGGTCCCAGGTCCACTTCCTCCCCTGGAGCCGTGGCTCCGGAAAGGAATTCCACCTTCCCCCCTCCCTCTCGGCGATCTTCTGGGACACGTCACGGGTTCAGAAGATATGCCGGCCAGTCTCAAGGCACATGCGCAGTGCGCGCCCGGCTTTGAAGCCAAAGCCGATGCCCACACTTGTGATGCCTGCGCCGTCGAGGGGAGGGGGCGAAGAGCGAGCCCTCGGGCGACCGCATCGCTGGAGCGAGGGACGGTGAGTGTCCGATTGTTAAGTCAGCAGCTACACTTTTTGTAGCTGCTGACTTTTATATGGGTGGAACTCCGCTTTAAGGACAAATGGTTGTAGGAAGTGATCCACGTATTGGGATTAGCCGCTGGTGATGCTGTTCATGCAGGCCACAATGGGTCTCCCAGGGGGGTTGGTACTGCATTTGTATATCTTGGGTAGATGGTAGAAGTAAGGCATGTGGTGGAGATCCTTGACTAAAAAGGATGCTTCGTGATTGGTTATGACCTTGTCTTTTAGGGCCTGTTTTGTCAAGGCAGTGGCTTTTAATGTAAAGTCTGGTAGACGATCATGGGGTAGTCGGATATATGTGTGTTTGTCACTCAATAGTCTGGTGGCTTCCCTGACGTAGTCTTTCCTGTCTTGTATGACGATGCCACCCCCCTTGTCGGCGGATTTGATGATAATTTCCTCATTAGCTTTTAGGGTGTTGAGAGCTGACTTTTCAGATTTGGTGAGGTTATGGTTATTCTGGACAGATGCTTCCTTGTGGCACATGGACAGTGGGTCCGAATAGACAATACGGTAGAATGTATCTGCTATGTCTTAACGTACATACCACGGATATCGCATAGGGCTCATAATACTTATATGGTTCCACCTCACTCACAGTCACACTGTTCTCCTGCCCCCCCCTTCCCCTCGCTGCACACACTCGTACAGCAACTTCTGTCAAGCCCCACACTCCACACGAATAAGACCGTATAAAGCTCGTGTTTATTACAGATCTGTTCATTATTCAGCTCCCCCCATACATCGCCATTAATCACATCGGTGTGTCTGTATTGTGGGGCCGCAAACATCCACACAAGATCCAGGTGCTGGCCTGATCATTCAGCACTGGCCTCCAATCCCTCCCCCTACCCCTCCCCTCCACCTTTTATAAGTCCCCACTACCTCCATGGGCATTGGTCTGAAGAAGGAGCAGCCTGAGCTCTTAAACATGTCACCGCCCATCTCTGACTCACACAGCCACGTGCGTTCCAGCGTGAACAGGAACTCGGGAAACCAACTCTGCAATGCAAACACCAGAACGCCATTGGACAGTGGATGACAGCTGCTGACCGGCTCTCTCCACTCCCCACAAGCAGAAGGATTCACCAGGGACCTGATCCCATTATACTACATGCCTGAACTGACCATCTTCCTGTAAGTTTTTAACCTTCGGTGCGCCACTGTGTTCTATCGATTGCTGCACTTTGTCTTTATTATCTCTCCAGAGTGACTGCTCCACCCACAGTTGGAAGTATATGGCTCCACTACATAAGTCCTGTATACGCCTATATTACCAAATTCTGCAAGTGTTTTTAACCGTGTGTGCACAAATACATTTTTACATTTTAAATCACTTGTGCAAAATAATGGAAATCCTGAAAACATGACCTGTTGGTGGGCCATGAGGACAGGGTTGGGGAACACTGCTCTAGTAGAGAAAATGGATAATTTGGTGGCCTTGTGGGTTCACTACACCCAGACTTATGACACCTGAAACTACTTCCTTGTCTGCTTTGCAAGAATGAGATGGAGAGTATTACAGCAATCCTTCATTGCTTCATGCTGGCCCAAGCAGATGCAGTAGTCTGGCCTGGTAAGGCTCCTAGCAGATGTGCTGTGTTTTTTGTCGGATCGCCAGGATTTTCTTCACCAAGACCTGTTTGGCCATCCTATTTCAGGGTTATTGGCTTTAAAAGCATAGATGTTACAGCACAGGTTTTTTCTGTCAGGGGCATCTCTGAATCTGTGTTTCCTATAATGGTAACAGCTAAGAAGGCTATGTATTGAATTTGTTTTTTTATTTTATTACTCATTTTAAAAGGGTTTTCTTGAAGTCCATTGAAGGTGTTCAAGTTGCCAGTGTCCTTTTCTTCTGAAGGCAGTAGTATATAACCTGTTAAACTAAGAAAAAAAGTCAGCAGTATACACTTTTCTTCATGGAGGGTAGTCAGCCAATACAAAAAATTAGGCATCATAGTGTAGTATTTAAGAGTTGTTTACCACAAACATAAATTCCAATAAGTCATCCACTTAAAATGCGTATCGCCGAGTATATAAGAGGGGCAGTGCCGGGGCAGGACTGTGCCTGAATGTGCACAGGGAGCTGTGGCTCAGCTCGGGTGCCCCCATAGCAAGCTGCTTGCTGTGGGGGCACTGAACAGGAGGGAGGGACCAGGGTCACAGAAGAGGGACCCGAGAAGAGGAGGATGCGGGCTTTCCTGTGCAAATCCACTGCACCAGAGCAGGTAAGTATAACATACTTGTTATTTTTATATGAAAAAAACCCTGAGACTTTACAATCACTTTAAGCCCCATGCTGAGAGATACTGCCAAAACCAATGTGTTTCTTAACTTTCTTACGGTAAGGGTCTTTCCACTGCCCCGTTTTTAATGGATACCAGCTAAATGAGTCGCCCCTTTTTCGAAGACACCTTTTGTTTATCTCTGCTATTGTTCCTGTCATTTTATTCTCTTTTTTCCAGGAAGGCATATGAAAGACAGAAGCTCCTTGTTAAGTTAAAGGTTAAAGGGAAGTCCTTCCATCATCCACTTTAGTTTTTGTGTTTCCGGAGACACCTCTTATGTCTTTTTTACCCAACCACCCCTTACCTTGTTTGACAGGAATAATGGATCTTCTGCTTGCTTCCTGCCCCCCAGACCCCTCCACAGTACAAGTAGATGGACGTCTAGATCCCTTTCCTTTGTTTATGTCTGGGGAACACCATTAGCCAGGATAACCCCCTCTATATAGTGGCTTCCCCCATCCACTATAGTGTTGACCATGGGCTTCTCTGTTGTTACCTGGTAGCCATTGTTTATTTGCTGGTGGGAGGTGTGCAGGCGGCATTGGGCCACAACCATGTGACCAGCAATTCTGGGCATCAGGTCTTTGTTAGCTTACTCTTCCCATTGCATTCTTCGTAATGGTAAATGTAAAGCAAAAAGGAGGCCGTGAAAGTCTCTTAAAAGAAAAAATAAATTGGTGAGGGATTCAGCTCTCCAGGATATCGGTTTTGGTTGCACTAGCTCTGAAGTGTTTACCTTACTACTATTAAACTCTAGCTAGCACAAAATGTGATGTACAATTGAGTAAATATATATTTTGTGTTCATATGCACTTTGCACAGCAAGACCTAGTGATGTGACTTTCTCTGATAGTTGGACCATACTGTGCATGGTTTATAAGAGTTATGAGCTGGTGACATTGCTCACATTGAAGTAGATTGCTTTCAGATAATATTTTTTTCCCAAAGACCGGTTTATTATATAAATGGAAAATTGTCCATGGATATTGTGTTTGGTTATTAGGAGCCATGAATACATTATCCTGATTCACATAATATGTTATAATGTAGCTAGGGATAACAAATTTTATTTGCTGTTACTTTTCCAACATACAACTTTTTCCAATGTGTTTGTAGCCTGTAAACTGTTTCACCGACATGTTTAATTGTCATCTGTTCTCTTGTGTGCAATTACAGCTATCTTAATGACCTGGACCGTATAGCTTGTAACGGATATCTACCTACCCAACAAGATGTGCTCAGAGTCAGAGTGCCCACAACAGGAATTATTGAATATCCATTCGATTTACAAAGTGTCATCTTCAGGTAGAGAGTGCTTGAATGTTACTAATTACTCACACAATGTAACCACAGATCGATTTTTGTCACAAACAGTGATACCAAAAATTATCTCTATCAGCCAAGTAGGACCCTTCCTTTGTATTCTTAGAATGCTTACCATAATCAAAAATGTGATCAAAATGTATTGAATCAAGCCTGCAATTTCCGAATGTCCAGCTACAGTTAAGCAAAAACAGTACATATGCACAGTAGAACCTTAACCACTTCAGCCCCAGAAGGTCTTACCCCCTTAATGACCAGGCCTTTTTTTGCGATATGGCACTGCGTCATTTTAATTGACAATTGCACGGGCGTGTGATGCAGTACCCAAATGAAATTGATGTCCATTTTTTCCCACAAATAGAGCTTTCTGTTGGGTTTTTTTTTATTTTTGCACTATAAACAAAAAAAGACAATTTTGAAAAAAATAATAATATTTTTTAGTTTTTTGCTAGAATACATATCCCAAAAACAAATGTCAAAAAACAAGTTTTTTCATCAATCTTGGCCAGTATATATTCTACATATTTTTAGTAAAAAAAAATCCCAATAAGCGTATATTGATTTGGTTTGCGCAAAAATTATAGTGTCTACAAACTATGGGATAGATTTATGGACTTTTAATTTTTGGCGATTAATGGCGGCGGTTTAGCAGCACTGCAACATTGTGGGGGTTAAATCTGACCCTACGTGACACTTTTTTGGGACCAGTGACACCAATACAGTGATCGGTGCTAAAAAAAATGCACTGTCACGGTATAAATGACACTGGCAGGGAAGGGGTTAACATCAGGTGTGATCAAAGGGTTAAGTGTGTTCCCTCAGTGTGTTTTCTTACTTTATGGGGGATGGACTGACATGAAGAACACAGAGATTGCTGTTCCTGATAACTAGGAACAGAAGATCTCCATGTTCTCCCCTGTCAGAACAGTGATCTGCCTTGTCTACATAGGCAGATTCCCGTTCTGCCTCTGTGGAGCGATCACGGATGGCCAGCGGACATCGGATCCGCCGGACCCACGAATTGGCTCCTCCTCTGTGCAGTGGGTGTGTGGCCCACAGTATCTATTGCATGAAACAACGTACAGGTACGTTGTTTCACGCAGTAGAGCCGCCCTGCCACAGTATATATGCGGTGGGTGGTCTTTAAGTGGTTAAAGTATATTTCCACGACCTGCTTTGTAATGTTTTGGGGAGGGTTACTTTACCGTAGTTAAATTAGACCTAAAGGCATTTTTTTTTTTTTTCATGTTGGATAGAGTAAAGCCTGGCAATGCAAGGAGGTCTCTGTACCAACTATGCACTGAGCTATTTGTTCTGGAAGACTGCACCCCCCCCCACCACCACTACCACCAGAACCCACCTGTCAGCTCTTGCAGCTATTGGCAGATTTCCTTCTGGCATGCCCGTTTTATAGAAGCCAGACAGGCTGCCGTAAACCTGGGCCGAATTTCGGTCAATGTCTGTTGAACTGGCTGATAGTCAGCCCCTGTGTGCCAGGCTTTAGGGAGGGTTATAACCTCTCACGTTTTTTGCAATCGGTGTCCCATTGGCCTCATAGCCAAAACCAGAAGTGAGAATTGGTCCCTCTGAAGTGAGGGAATCCCTGGTTGTCACCAGATTTAATGTCATCTTTGGAAGATTTTGCCTCTACTCCTTTTCAGGTGACAACGGGATTTTCATGCTCGTTGATAACCGTAAATAGGACAAGTAAAGAGGGTGAATCTCTCTAACAGGGGGCACAGACCGCAATAAATACCTGACAGGTATCCCTCTTCACTCTTTCCAAAACTAAAAAAAGATTGCCTTTAGTTATACTTTAACCCTGTCTATACTGTACTGGCAGATCTTCAGTTGTAAATTAAATTTCCCGCTTTAAATAGTTGAAAAATATTGCACAGCGTCACCCAGATTAGTACTGATCGTGTTTAAAGTGACTGTATATTGTGTGTGTGTGTGTGTATGTATATACATGCACACGTACACACGTGGTCTTGCACCTCCGGGTAGAGGGCGCGAGTGCGCACCGCCAGTGGCTTGCTTCAGCTTTGATACAGCAGGAGTTAATCAGCGGTAACCGATGTCCGCCGGCACCCGCTGATCGTAAGAACGAGGCAGATTGCCATTCTGTCAGTAAGGAAGGGACATGAATCCATGCCTTCCCCTAGTAAAAGCACCTCCCACTCTACACTAGCTAGGCACACAGTTAACCCTTTGATTTCCCCCTAATGTTAACCCCTTCCCAGCCAGTGTCATTAGTACAATGACTGCATATTTTTAGTACTGATCACTGTATTCCTGTCACTAGGTCCCAAAAAAAGTGTCAAAAATGTCAAGTGTCCGATTTGTCTGCCACAATATCTCAGTCCTGCTATAAGTCGCTGATCGTCGCCATTCCCATTAAAAAATAAATAATTCCATAAATATATCCTATAGTTTGTAGAAGTTATAACTTTTGCGCAAACCACTCATTGTACGCTTAGTGGGATTTTTTTTTTTACCAAAAAATATGTAGCAGAATATACATTGGCCTAAATTTAATGAAGAAATTTGTAATTTTTTTTTTAACTTTTTTTTTTTATTGAATGTTTTATAGCAGAAAAGAAAAAATATTTATTGTGTTATTTTGTTTTTTTATTCACAATTGCCAGTTGCTTTTTGTTTATAGCGCAAAAAATAAAAATTGCAGAGGTGATCAAATACCACCAGAAAAAAAAAAAAGCTCTATTTGTGGGGGGAGAAAAGACAACATTTTTATTTGGGTATAGTGTCACACGACTGCACAATTGTCAGTTAACCACTTTAAGACCGAGCCTCTTTTTGGAGTTTGGAGGTTATCAGCTAAAAACATGTTTTTTTGCTATAAAATTACTTAGAACCCCCAAACATTATATATATATTACAAACCCCCAAGATTCATTAAAATATCGTTTTTTTGTACAAAAATCGACTATTGGAGGTTTGAG
>BLSH010473117.1:1005233-1020772 GCA_018402905.1 Glandirana rugosa | reverse complement strand
TTGATGGTGAACAGATCAAAACACTGACAGAATCCATGGATGGCAGGCTTTTGAGTGTCCTTGCAAAGAAAGGTGGCTATATTGGTCACTGATTTGTTTTTGTTTTGTTTTTGAATGTCAGAAATGTATATTTGTGAATTTTGAGATGTTATATTGGTTTCACTGCTGAAAATAAACAATTGAAATGGGTATATATTTGTTTTTTGTTAAGTTGCCTAATAATTATGCACAGTAATAGTCACCTGCACACACAGATATCCTCCTAAAATAGCTACAACTAAAAACAAACTAAAAACTACTTCCAAAAATATTCAGCTTTGATATTAATGAGTTTTTGGAATCATTGAGAACATGGTTGTTGTTCAATAATAAAATTATTCCTCAAAAATACAACTTGCCTAATAATTCTGCACTCCCTGTATGTGTTTTTTCTTCCCCATTTTGTATATACAAAGCAATTTATAAAAATGAGATCATAATGTTAGGCTGCTGGCGCAGGAAATATTAGTGAATTACAACAAGCAATTTGCAGCTCTGTAAGGATCACAATATCTAATTATACTGAAATCATTTTTCAGCTAAATGGATGAAGGCCGGTCTTAGCAAATGTTAGCTAATACAAAATAGTCCACAAGTCAAAAGTGCTGAGAGTAAAACAAGACTGTTCCATGATTCACACAGTTTGCCTTAAATAACTACTGTAGGAATTGTCTATTTTTAAAATTGACATTGGAAAAGCATGATGACCTGTAACTATATATTGCACATCTAGAGGACTGCAGGGGAGTCCCAAAATCACTGTAGTAGTCTGTATCACATACAGGAAGTGGAGTGACTCGGTGTTCAGTTTACCCTTTGGTCGCTTGTGACACCTCCAGCATTCACAAAACATGTATTCTTTTCAGTGAATACAAAGTGTTCTTTAATTGAACACGGGTGGAGTGTGATGTCATTGGCTCCTCCTCCCCACCTTTTCCAAATAGAGATTGCCTTGTAATCACAAAAGAATACAGCATGTTTTCTGAATGGGTGTCAAGCAGGAAGGCACTGTATGTATGTATGTATGTGACACTGACTACTATCCCAGCAGTCCTCTGGATGTGGCATATTCGATAACTACGGGTTACCAAGCTGGCCTAGTGTAAATTTAGATAAAGTAGAATATTCCTAGAGTTCAGCTTTAAATTGTGCAGTGCCATCGTCGCTGCCTTGTGCAATAATATGCACATAATTTCAGTTTCTTATTATGTGATATACACTCTCTCAGAAGCATCTACCCACCCCTCCACTGCCTTATGCGGTTTGTCACTTCTCACAAAGGTTTTACGCAGCAGGAGCCCAAGTCATAGGAGGTTTTCTTAGCTTAGACCTGCTTAACAGACATGTTGGGCAGGAGGAGTGAGCATACACAGGAGCTTAGATGCTAAACTCTGCATGTTAAGATGGTAGGGCATGGGTAGACCACCCAAAAGGCTGTCTCCTTTCAGTAACTGTTTAAGATTACCAGGGACTTACAGTAGTCTTGATACAATAGTGCTTCAGAGATTTTAATGCAAGGCAGGTGGACAGAAGAAGTAGCCTTTCAGAGATATACATTAATGTGCTATGTGAAAAAAAAGCTTGTATGTCCAGACTTTCATACTCATCCAGATGTTTGTTTGGCAGAAGCATAATTTTTGTGCCAGAGAGGGGGGATTCCCAGTGGTTGTGCATTAAAGCGGTAGTAGATTCGTCAATTGGTAACCCATAGGGCCATATATATGAAGTAGTATGCACTGCAGGTAAATCTTCATCGGTCATGTGTTTTACTGGGAATTTTTGACCATGTGAATGACTGGTGAATGTCACATTCACTATTTTATAAATGCTCTATAGTGTTTACTGAAACACAGTGGGTGTATAACACATGTCTCTACTGTTGCAGAACCGGATGGAAGAAAGTAAAGCACTATTTAGGACGATTATCACATATCCCTGGTTTCAGAACTCCTCAGTCATCCTCTTTCTCAACAAGAAAGATCTCCTGGAGGAGAAAATAATGTACTCTCATCTAGTTGATTATTTCCCTGAATATGATGGTAAGTCATAGTTTTATAAGTCCTCTCACATTGGTGGTTTATAGAGGGGATAAGCTGCATTGTCAAACCAAACACTGAAAATATCAATTTTTCTATTCCAGCATGGCCTGATGTTTTCATTAACGTTTTGCTTAGGGAAACTGTAATCCATCTTGTTTGGTTCTACGGCATACATTTAACATTTTTGAGCCCTGTAATCATCAAGTTGTGGTTTGCCTACCTGACCCCTAACAGTTATGGGGTTTATTTATTTATTACAGGTACTTGCATAGCGCTATCAATTTATGCACCTCTTTATATATAGTACATTCCAATCAGTTCCTGGCATTAAGGAGCTAAGGTCCCTAAGTCACATTCGTACACATACTAGGGTCAATTTAGACGAGCCAATTAATCTACCGGCATGTCTTTGGAGTGTGGAAGGAAACCATAGTACTCAATGGAAACCCACGCAGGCACAGGGAGACAATGCAAACTCCAGGCAGGTAGTGCCTTGGTTAACATAAATATCTAAGTAATGAAATCAACCCAGTCTTGCAGTAAATTACAATGAGAACTGAAATATTGAAATATATACATGTTTAGAAGCATTGTTGTAGAAGTTCTTTATCCAAATCCTGTAAAATAAAAATAAACAAGTTTCAAGTTAAAACATTTACCAAATCGTACCGTCTGGTACAAAAAGAAATATTGCTAATAACAGGTGGAAGTCAATGCACTTTTGGTGTGTAGTGGTGCATATTGGTGTGTGACTTATGTGGATTTTGGACCTATGCAGAAAGATCTATCTACCCAATTTTGGCCCTGGAATCACACATCTATACAGAAATCTATAAGAATGATTTGTGTCTTTTTCTTATTTTCTTGATTTGATAAATCATTTCAACCTCTTGCTGCCCACATAACGCATATGTGCAGTGACAAAGAGGGTAGACTTTAATGTCCATACACTGCACATATGTGTCCATGGGCAGCAGATCTTTCTGTGCTGAGAGCCCACTCCCAGCACAGTGAGCAAACTGTCAAGGACGGCTCTCAGTCCGGATCAATGACCTGTATTCGGCCGGACCGATTGCAGTGATCACGTGAGCAGCCAATCCTTCCTGCCCCTTGTGCATAAAGACCTTAAGAGGATGCTGGGGTTGGGCAGGAAGGGGTTTAACATTTATGGCGCTTTTCTCTTGGTTTAATGTAAGATTGTCAAATTAAACTGGAACTAAAACTCTCCTAACTAGGGTTGCATCGATATCGGGTGCTGATACTAAGCATTTGCATGAGTATCGGTACTCGTGCAAATGCTGTGATACCTGAAAACGATAGTTTCCGGCTCGGTTTTTTCAGCTAACAGCGGTTTTCCCCCATTGACAGCTGAAATGTGAAAAAAGTGTCCTTAACCAATGACTCATTCAGCTGTGAGTGGGGTTCCCCTGTTTTCAGCTGAAGTATAAACTGAAGTCCCGGCAATTGAAGCTGTCAAAAAAAAAAACAGCAGCCGGGCAATGTTTATCAACAGCATTTCACAGCTGAAAAATAAAAAGAAACATTGTTTCTTTTTATATCTTACTGTTTTTCTTCATCTAACTGACTTGGCAGTTTGGGAGCCCAATCTGTACCACAAACTAAAGAAGCTGTTTGTCATTTTTAATATTCAGAGCAACTCACCCATTCATTTGTGTCTCCGTGCCTAATTTTGCTGACAAATCATCCTCTGGCATTTCTGACCATGGCCATATTGAGTAAGGGCAGATGATTCCTGTAGCATTTACTTCCTGGAATTCATTTGTCCTCCGCTCAGGCACGCATGCAAAAGGTGTGCTAAGCTGAGAGAACCCCTCCTACCACCATGTAGACTCCTGGGATGTATGACATCATTTCCTAAGCCTGGAGACCAGGAAGTAAGTGAAGAAATGTAAAAAAAAAACATGTAAAACAAGTAAATATGATATACTTCCCTATCTATTTACTTAAGTATAAGTAAAGGCAAAACTTTTTTTTTTTTTTTAGTTTTGGATAGTGGAGATGGATTAGATCACCCCACCGGTTTTATTGCTGTCGGTGCCCCTGTTAAGGAGATTCACCTTCTCAATTTGTCCTGTTTACCATTATCATTGAAAGTGAAAGTAAAAGAAAATCTCACATTTTGGGTTGTTCCCAGAAAAGTAATAGCGGGGAAATCTTCCAATGCGGACACTAGTTCTAGTGACCTGGGGGTCCCCAAGAGATTCCCTTAATTTGTAAGGTAAATCTCACCAATGGGACACACATGGCAAAAATAAACCTCACAGGGGTTTTAACCCTTTCTTACCCGATCAAAATGAAAAAACAAGTTTTGCCCATAGTTCTACTTTAATTTAATTTAGTACCATAAAGATTATAGTCATTGTTGATTGGGAGGATGAAGTTCCGCTTTAAAGTGGATGTAAACCCCCAAAAAAAATGTCATTAATAATTCTGCCTGGTAGAATATAGCATGTTATGTCAACTATGCCCAGTCTTGCCACAAAGAGTTAATCCAACTGTTAGTAATGACCTTATCTTTTTTCAGGAAGAGAAAGTCCACAATCAGCCCAGTGCTCTGTGAGTGACAAGCAATTTGCTTATCTCCTTCACATAGCAGAGAAAGTTTTACACTCCCCCTCCCTCCCTCCTCAATGTCCCAGTATAGAGGTGAGTGGGAAGGCTTGTGACATCACAACTCCACCCACCGAGCTCCAGCAAACACAGACACCCACTGATTTCAGAGTTTTACAGAGCTGCTAGTGCTTACAGGAAGGACATTTGCAACGTAGGGATAGATGCAGGAGGCTTGCATGTATATATACATTAATACTGTGCCATTAGTTTATACTGGGTGGGAGATGGGTTTACATACACTTTAAGTAAAAAGCGTATCTAAACTAAGAACAAAAATTATATTTAGACCCTGATTATTGGTGTGTGCCTTCAGGTGATTGGACACTGGCAAGGTTTTTGGGGACATGTTCCCTTTGCGCTTCCCCAATAACCCTACTCCACTTCATGAGTCCTCAGTTGTTGCTAGTGTCCTAAGGTGGTGGGCTTCTTTCATTTCACTGAAAAATTTATCTTGGCTTAAACAACTTTTTTTTTTTTTTTCTTTTTTTTTTTTTTTTTTAATAACCTATCTTCAAATTCTTAACCACTTCCCATCCGCAGGACGTCTATTGACGTCCTGGGATTTCAGTGGTGATATCTCAATGATGCCGGCACCTGCAGGCATCATTGAGGTATCATTTTTTAGAGCAGGCGATTCACATCACCGTAAGAACGATCATAGCGGCAGGTCAGCCACTTGATCGTTCTTACAGGCGGCGGGAAGCCCCACCCACCCCCCCCCTCCCGCCGCCCTCCGGTGCTTCTCCCGACTCACCTGAGCGATCGGTGGCCGGGAGAAGGAATCGCCTGCCGCCGGATGTTAGTGACAGAGATTTCCGAGGGACAGATGTCCCTCGGTCATCTCTATGGCTCTCGGAGGGCCCGGGCGCACGTCGTGACGTCACTTCCAGGTCTCCGAAGTAAACAGCCGTTAAAGGGGAAGGAAAGGCTGAGATCGTCTGTTTTTTTTTTTCCTGATCTCAGCCTTTCCAGCCTGTAGGAGAGATGTAGGGTCTTATAGACCCTGCATCTGTCCATAAAGAGGACCTGTCACACACTTTTCCTATTACAAGGGATGTTTACATTCCTTGTAATAGGAATAAAAGTGATAAAAAAAAAAAAAAATAAAGTGAAAATGTCAAAATTAAAAAAATAAAAGTAAAATAAATAATAAAAAAAAAATTGAAAGCGCCCTGTCCCCGCAAGCTCGCGCACAGAAGCGAACGCATACGTAAGTCGCGCCCACATATGTAAACTGTGTCCAAACACATGTGAGGTATCGCCGAGTGCGTTAGAGTGAGAGCAACAATTCTAGCCCAAGACCTCCTCTGTAACTCAAAACACCTAACCTGTAAAAATTTTTAAACATCGCCTATGGAGATTTTTAAGTAACAAAGTTCGGCGCCATTCCACGAGTTTGCGCAATTTTAAAATGTGACATATTGGTTATCTATTTACTCTGCATAACATCATCTTTCACATTATGAAAAAAAATTGGGCTAACTTTAGTGTTTTGTTTTTTTTTAATTCATGAAACTCTTTTTTTTTTCCAAAAAAAAAAAGCGTTCAAAAAATCGCTGCGCAAATACCGCATGACATAAAAAGTTGCAACAACCTCCATTTTATTCCCTAGAAACTTTGCTAAAAAACCATATATAATGTTTGGGGGTTCTGAGTAATTTTCTAGCAAAAAAATGATGATTTATACATGTAGAGGGGAGGCCCGGAAGTGGTTAAATTAACTCTTCACTGCCTTCTAATGTCACGGGTAGGAGCAGTACATCCAGATCGCTCGAACCTTTGTAAGCCCTGGGAGCCATACCCGGAACTCACACTACGGGGATGGTCTGTAATGTTGCAAGTAAACATTCATTCTGCCAAGGGCCTGCACAACACTCAATCTCAGAATGACTGTGCTCCCCTTGCATTGGAGCAGGAGCTGGTTCTAACAACATTCTCTGCATCCATTTTTAGCTCCATTTCAAGCACACAGAAAGTAGCCTATTTGACAAAAGCAGAATTTGCTGCACCTATGTTACAATTCCTTGGACAAATAATGGCCTTAATACAGCCATCTTTGCCCAAAGGTCAAAAACGCTGTGCCTCTTCTAATACTCCCATTTCTTTGAATAGAATCCTGACATGCAAGCCCTAGACGCAGGCAGAAACAGAAGGGAATGAGGATATTAAGGCGGTATTGGAGGAAGCTGCAGAAGATTTTTCTCCCATGAGAATGCTGTTGCATTAAAGTGGTTGTAAAGGCTGAAGGTTTTTTACCTGAATGCATTCTGTGCATTCAGGTAAAAATCTTCTATTGTCAGTTCCTCCAAATACTGACCTAAGCCTGATCTCAATCCTGCTCTGTGCCCAGAGCAGTGAAGCAGCTCTCTCTCTTCCACCCCACTGGACTTGGTAAGAGCAGCAGGAGCCATTTTCTCCTGCAGCTGTCAATCAAATCTAGAAGGGAGGGGCCATACCACATTGTGTGTGTCAATGGACACACAGTGCAGGCTCAATACGGGCCCACACACATGGGCCTCCATAGAAACAGCTTTCTATAGTAGCACACAGAGAAGAAAAGCCCAGGGCACTGGTGGGGGACCTGAGATGGAGGATCGGAGCTACTCTGTGTTAATAGTTTTGCAGGTAACTATGAAATGTTTGTTACTATAAAAAAAAAACTTTACAATCACTTTTAAGAATGAGCTTCACGCAACATGCTTGCTAATGTGGAAAGGCTTGTTGCCTTCCTCATAAGCTTTGGCATTGAGCAACTTGATTTCTCCTCATCTCGCCATGCCCCTATTGGCTGCAAGGAGACTTGCAAATTCTTTCAAAGCATTTACTGTTCATGAACAGATAGAAAATACACTCTGACAATTGGGTCACCCCACACAAGACGTTTGCTCTCCCAGAAATCTGTTGAACTCTTATCTGGTGGAAAGAGTCCGCAATGTAGTCGTCTATTCCAGGGGATTCTAACTTCAGTCTTGAAATTACATCTCACTGAACCTAATGAAGATGTCAGACTCTGTAGATAGAACATTTAAGACACACCTCTTCTTGCCTTCTCAGGGCTTTCAAGTCATATGCTATTAAGACGACTGTTTCCTGAAGGACTCATTGCCCTTCCAGTTGTAAGCAAATGTCCATAGGACAAGTCAGATGCTCCAGGCTTTCGGTTGGGTGATCAGTTTAAAAAAAAACTGCTCTCCAGACTTCTTTTCTCCTGGAATTTTTGGTCTACTCCTAGACACATCCCAAGCAAAGGTTTTCTTTCCGGAAAAGAAAATTCTTTCTCTCAGAGCCCACGCTTCAGAATTGAGATCAACGAGACATTCCACAATGAGATTCTTAGTGAGAGTTCTAGACCTCATGGTAGCCTCCTTGAAGGCTATGACATTGCCCAATTTCATTCAGGAGCTATCCAACACAACACCCTGTTGACCTGGAATATGCATGCTCCTGTCTAGCCAAGCAAGGAACTCCCTATTTTGGTGGATATTAATCCCCCAGTCCTAACATCTTGGAAGTCCCTCCCTATCACTGGAAAGTGAGAAGAAAAGATGGCAGTCTTTCAGGCCGGGGTAGAGTGTTCCAGTTCCTAATAGAAACATAGTCACCTTTGGAAGCCAAGCTCCCCATCAGCATCCCAAAACTCTGTTATTCAGATGGTTCTGCAACACTGGACCCCCTTCTGGCAAGGCCCCCGAATCAAGGTGTGGTCGGATTATGCCAGGGTGGTTTACATCAACTGCCAAGGGGGCAAAGAGTCTTGCAACCCTGAAGGAAGCAAACTGGATATTCTCATGGATAGAAACTCAGTCTACAGTCCACATCCCAGGAGTGGAAAATTCGAAAGAGGACTACCTCAGCTAGCATCGACTGGATTAAGGGGAGTAGGCCCTTCACCCAGGTATCTTCAATCTGATATGTCAGAAATGGGGGGTCCAGATTCCTAGCCTTGCAGATTAAACAACAAGCTACCGCTGTAGTCAGGACCAAAGATCCTCTAGCCCTATGCTCAGTTGCCTCAATAACTGGTCTCCGTTCAGGTTATTCTGTGCCTTCTTTCCAGAGCAAATTCTATGCCTACAAGCAAAAGAGGAAAAGCTGAATACTGTGATTCATATTGCACCTGGCCCAAAAGAACCCGGTACACAGACATTCTTGCGCTTCTAGCAGAAGGCCAGATCTGCTATCTCAAGGCATTCCATTCCATCTTGCCTCTAAAGCCCCATACACACGGGCTGAATATCGAGAAACATTGGCCGGTTCAAAACAAAACCACCAACATTTGGTCCGTGTGTATGCCACCCTGTCTGGCAGAAGCCGGCTTCTGTCGGACGAGCATGCTGGAAAACCAGCAGGCGATTGACTCGCTGATCAGAGTGTTCTGGCGGGGGGGAGTCCCCCTAGCAGAACACAACACCTAAGTGGAGATGATTGTTACACTAACTTCACATAGTACAGCGGCTCCGACCGAAGCCGTCAAATTTTTTCCGTTCAACCCAGCTGAAAAAAACTCTTAAGTCTCTGGCTATATTGGTATGGCTGTTGAAACTCAGGTTTTAAATGATAAAGAATAATAAACAAGTCTCCAAAGTCTGTGATTCCTACCTTGCTTAAAAGCAAGAAAAGCCACTTCAGGAAGCTCTATCATACCTGGAAATCACAGACACTTCAGTCCCAGAGATTACTCTTTGCCTCGCATTCTGGCCTTCCTGCGATAAGGTCTTGACCAGAACTTGGCCTTAAGCACTCTGAAAGTTACAGGTCTTGGCCTTGTCAATGCTCTTTCAAAGGCCTCTGGCTTCACTCTCCCTTGTAAAAACTTTTCTTCAAGGTATATCTCTCATTTTGCAGCATTCTGCGCTTCATTAGGATCTCCGCTTAGTTCTGTCTGCCCTGCAGAAATCACCCTTTGAGCACATCAGGGATAGAGAATCTCTCCTGCAAAGTAGCCGTTTTGGTTGCTATCTCATCTTAGGTGTGTCTCTGAGTTGGCGCCCCCTCATTTGAGCCATTCCGCATACTTCTCAAAGATAAGGTTGTCTTACACCCAAGATCCTTTCTTCCTAAGGTAGTATCAGTCTTCCACCTAAATGGAGACATAGTCCTACCATCTTTATGTCCTGCTCCAAAGTATCCGAAGGAAATCTCACTTTATTGCTTGGGCCTAGTCACAGCTCACGTGGTCCTTTGTTAATACTTTTTCTAAAAGTTCTAGCAGGTGCATGCAGCTTTTGACCACGAGGCTCTTGCAGTGGAACTCTGCAGTGGAAGTTTTTTTGACTTTTGTAGGGCCTGTTGACAAAGTTTTGTTTGGACAGTTGTTGTCCACTCTTCTCATTCATTGCTTGGGAAAGTCCCAAGATCTATCAATACTTTGCCTGTGTCCAGTTTACGATTAGGATAAGGGGAATTTTAGACTTAACTTTAAATTCAACATCTTAGAGTATAGTACAGGAAACAGGCCACCCCCTCTTCCATTCCTTGGTTAATCTGCATTGCTTGCTACAAGGACAAGTCGAGTAGGATTATAGAGAAGGTTTCCAGAAGGCATGTCCTCAAAAGCTTTGCTATTATCCAGTCACATGAAGGTGTGAGCCTTTAACCAGTGTCTATGAATATTTTGCCTGTGCACTGTAAGGAACTGTTAAGGTAGCCATAGATGTAGGTGAATGCCGGACACAGTTCTTTTTGGCAAAATCAAGTGACCTTTCTATGGCTGTGATACCAACAAAGAATTCTGGCTGTCTTCAGGGAGAAAGAACAAATAATTTTTTGAAAACTGTCTAAATTTGCATTTGTTCACCCAAAGATAAGCTAATGTCAGCTGTGTGTCCATACCATCTTTCTTCTCTTTTTCTATAAGCAAACACATTGCTTGGCTGAGTATGCATGTTCATGTGGAAGCCAGAAGAGCATTGCCTAAAGGTAGTTGGATACATAAAGGGCCAACAGGAAGGTGACAGGTCCATGCTCTAGCTTTTACAGGAAATGTCCAGACTTGCATATCATCACATGCTTGACAAAGGAGTCCTGCACGGCTTCCGAAACATTGTACTACTCTGTTTATGATGTGATATTTCTTAAATTTAAAAAACCGTTTAGACTCAATTGAAGATCCACGGTACGCTGGTGAATATTTCCATTGCTTTTTGGAAAGTAGACACTGCAAGTTGATCTAATTTTTTGCCACAATTTTTTGGAAATAAAGAAACATGCCAGTATTGAGGAGCTTGGTAATAGTGCACTAGTTGCGTTAATGTGCAGGCTATACAGAGGGAGGAGGGTGGGAAGGGGTTAATGTGCAGGTCATATACAGTGAGAAGATGGAGAAAAGGGGTTAAAATGCAGGATTTATAGGTCAGAGATCAGATGTACACAAGAGCATCAGTGTGAAAAGTTTAAAATACAATGGCACATTAATATGGATCCAATTTTTGAAACCTGCTGCTGCCTTTGATCGATGCTCATTAATTAAATCTTCATTCATAAGATCCCCCTTCTTCCCCTTCCTGAGAGGAAAGGGAGCACTTTCAAATGTAAACAGTAGTGCTGTTTGTTATTGGCGATCAGAAGGCACAGCGCCATTAGGGAAGGGTGGTGTCATCTCTATTTATATTCATGGCGACTGCCACCAAGAAAGTGGAGGGGAATCCAAACTTTAAGACCCCTTTTACACAGACAGACCTTCCATTGCCCTCTATGGAGCTGCAGATGTCAACAGACGTGTCCGTTGACACCCGCCAACATCCTATCCGCTAAGAACACATGGATGGGGAATTCGTTCCCCTCCCATCTGTCAGATTGGTTGATAGATGGAAACCCAGGCAATCTGTTTCCATCCCACCACCCATAGAGGAAAGCAGGCTGTGTCTGTGTCCATTCAGCATAAGCGGAGCAGACTTGAACCTGCCATCCACCTGCTCAGCGGGGATTAGCAGAGAGAGATTCCCCGATGAGCAGGCAGATCTGCTGGCGGAGTCCACCCATCTGAAAGGGGCCTTAGTGTTCTCCTTAGAGCAAGAAGTGATGATACATTTTCCAATGGGGGCATTCAGGTGGCAGCTGTCTAAGAGGGGAATTCCCCTCACTTTGGTGAGCTTTCTTATTTATGTTACATCTCCAGGACAGGAAGTGAAAGCAAATCTCCCCAGCTAGACAGACATCAAGAAACCCTACTTGATCCAAAACAAAAAATATTGGCTATACACGCACTTTAATGTAAGCTGAACTTCATGATTTTAGTGCAGATTCCATGTTTACCTGGATCTAAGATCCAAGAGGTGCCCCACGGGGTCAGTCTAAAGGTTTATAGGTGCCCTTTCACACCAGGGTGTCATCTAAATACATGTGCATTGAACATGCATCATTGTGTATTTTATAACATTGCATTAGGAAGCCCAATCATTTTGAATCAACACCCCTAAATTCATACATACTACAAATCCACCAATATTTTACATTTGTGCTATATATGTTATGTTACAACACAAGCAGTGTGTTGGGTTAAACTTATTGGCAGATACCAGCACTGATGTTAAAACATTGGGTAACATCCCCTTTTAACTTCTCATGCATTTATTCAAAGATCTTATGTTTAGGAGTCCAGCAAACCATGGGACTTAAAAGCAGTTTGTATCATGTCCCCACATCCATCTGCCCTCTCAGCTTTGAAGGCACTTTGAATCCAGCAGAACTCAAGGAAGGGGCAACAAATGCAACATTTGGGCCTGTCCAAACCATACAGCTGAAATTGCTTGTAGACCTTTTCTAAGTAAATGTATGCTTTCATTTCTCTTCTTAGGACCCCAGCGAGATGCACAAGCAGCAAGAGAATTCATCTTAAAGATGTTCGTAGATCTGAATCCAGACAGTGACAAAATAATCTACTCTCATTTCACCTGCGCCACAGATACAGAGAACATTCGCTTCGTCTTTGCTGCTGTCAAGGACACTATCTTACAGCTGAATCTGAAGGAATACAACTTGGTCTAACTGTGCCTGCTAGTTTTCCCAATCCCCTTTGGGCCATTGAAGAAATTCAAGAAGGACTGTATTATCTATAAGAAAAGAAACAATTTGCATAATACTAATTTATTGCCGTCCTGAACTCTGTGAATGTCCACAGAGTTTGTAGTAATTATTATTATGATTTTATTTAAACTATGTGGAGGAAAAAATGCTGCAGTAACCAGGCAGCACCATTTTCTAGGAGAAAACGACTTGTGTTTTGAATTGTAAGTCGTGCACTCACAAGGGCCGGTTTCATTTTTATCGCTTCTTATTTTTCAAGGAGAACGAGCAGGATGCTTTTAGTTCTGCATGATGCTCAGAAGCTCCTTCTTTGTCTTTTAATCCTTTTCAAGTTAAGGTCTCCCTACAATAATCCCTTTCTGAGCCGCTTACACTAGTAAACAATTAGGCATAACTTTTGTTTGATTTAATTTTTTTATTTTTAAATTCAAGCCATCCTCTTTGCTAATTTATATACTTTTTTGAAGGATAAAAGTATTGATACTGTGATTTTTAAATTATTGACATGTATAAAGTAGATTTGGTTTTTGGTACTGTCTTTTGTCACTTCAAGGAGGATTTAAAGAACTCATATCAAGCAGTAGGTACATGAGTTCAATCATTAGCCATCTACACATTATGATGACAGACAAGATTGCAGACTGGTGATTGAAATGTCTGTGCAAGATGACCAAGACTAACAAAAGAGAAAAATGAAGGGGTTTTTGTTGGTTATTTAGTGTGCAATTTTTAACTTGGAGATGGGCTTACATAATCTTGCTGGTATTTTATGTTTTACTTGCACATCCAAATGCCATGTACACTACACATTTTCCCCCAGCTTTAGTGCATTATGTTTGACAGATGCATTTTCTTAAGGTGATATTGTAGAGCTGACTGAATAATTTGTGCAAAACCAGTATCTAGTTTGCCAAATCTGGCTCTTTTTTTTGTACTGTACATAGACAATTACAATGCCAAAACTGACTGATTAGGTTCTAATATCATCTGATGCCTGCCAAAAAAAAAGCCATTTCACATTTTAAAGTAGGTATTTTATTTCTAGTATTCCATCATATTTGCCAAACAAACAATGCATGTATTATCCGTTCAGGTAGCTTTGCATTTAAATACAATTTCTGGTGCCCTTCATGGTTAGGAGAAGAGATGCCATATACATCTTTTTGTCTTTATTTCCCAAACACCTTGAAGAGGCTGGATCACAATTTACATGCACTGGTTTACTGAACTCCTTTCTGATAACAATGGTTAAAATTGTATAAACCAGGGACCTTTAAATACTTTTAAGAGCTGCTATTGTGTATCTTCTGCAAGATAATTAACACACATGAGAGGTCGAAGGATTAGTCCCATAGTAAAAATTAATGTGCAATTACAGCCTAGTAAAGTTTTTTTGTTTTTTTTTTTCACATTAGCCCTTCAAACTTTGCAAATCGTTTGTCCTAAACCATTGGTGACTTTTTTTCCAGCCATGGAGGAGAGAGGCTCAGCTGTGCTTTTTTTTTTTTTTTTTACCTATGCAGCATTGGCAGGGAAGGGGGTTAAGAGAGATGGTTGTGATTGCTGAAGCCACTGCCTCAGGGATGCAGAGAGGAGCTGAGAATCAAGTGAACACCAATTACAGATGTTTACATTTAACCCATGCAGTCCTGACATATCTGTTTCTGCCGGACACTGGAAGGTTTAAATGTCTGGTTTAGCACTCTCCTTCAAAAAGTTGGCTCCCTTGTCCAAAGTTTCCTTATTTTGGTCCCTCAAAATATACATGTAATTTAACAAGCATAGTTAATCAAAATAAACTGTTTGTAGGTATAGTGCAATTCTAAATGCTATAATCATTGTACATACATCTCTCTATTTCTATACATACATACATATATATATATATATATATATATATATATATATATGGCAGCATCCATATTGGCTTTGTAATCATTAGTTTTTGGCAGACTGAATGTGCTGTATTGATAAATATGTATCTATGTAATTGCATTGTATGTCTTATAGCTTATTCACATTTTGAATAATGTTAATTATGTTTTCTTTTCATTTTCTTTTTTTTTTGTATTTTTTTTTAAAATGAGAATGTACAATTTATTAGTTTAATAATGGTAGGGATTTTATTTTTCTCTCCATTTAATTACTGAATTTAAAGTTACTCTGGTACCCAGTAGTAACAACTGTTACAAAAATATTTCTGAACAGTACACTTAAAATGGTTGTCTTTGATAGAGAAAAGTGTTCAATTCTAAGAAATGTAAAGTTTGGAGACACCATTGATGTGCATCCTGTTGGCTGGTTAGCATTCAAGATTCTGATTTCACATAGTAAATGGTTACTTATTAACCTATCAGCACAAGATGGGAGTAAAACTCTTGGAATTACCTTTTCAGTCCAAGGACGTTCAGAAATGTATAATCCATTGGATGGCCTGGACAATTATATTACTCATTGGCTTTTTTTTTTTTTTGAAGGGTAAAATAATCATTAAGAAAAAAAAAATTAAAAGCATATATATATATATTTTAATCTAAACTTTTTTATGGTCCTAATTGCACACCTATTGCTTTACAGGTCCGGTAGGTTACCTAATATGTAAAGACTTGCAGGAACCTGACTTTTCCATTAAGGTTCTCAAAATGAGGGTAGAACACGACTATCCAATTATTCATTGGTAAATGATACACTTTAGTCTTAGAACTTACGATTGGTCGGTTGTCCTACGTGTAGTTACCACAGAGGTTTGAAATGTAAAGAATCTTAACTTGTGAAAAGAGATAGTTTCTGTTGGTAAAATTC
>BLSH010473117.1:976650-992320 GCA_018402905.1 Glandirana rugosa | reverse complement strand
ATAAATATCCAAAAATAAAAAAACAAATTTATTCATCAGTTTTGGCCGATATTTATTCTTCTACATATTTTTGGTAAAAAAAATCGCAATCGGCGTTTATTGATTGGGTTGCGCAAAAGTTATAGCGCCTACAAACTATGGACATTGATTTATGGCATTTTTATTTATTTTATTTTTTTTTACTGGTAATGGTGGCAATCTGCGATTTTTATCGGTACTGCGATATCGGGGCGGACATGTCGGATGTTTGACACTTTTTTGGGACCAATGACATTTATACAGCGATCAGAAATTTAAATGTCCACTGATTACTGTATAAATGTCATTGGCAATGAAGGGGTTAACCAGCAGGGGGCAGTGAAGGGGTTAACAATGTTCCCTGGGTGTGTTCTAACTGTGGGGGGCGGGGCTGGTCGGGACATAACAGATCTAACTGATACCAGTGACAGGGATCAGTAGATCTGTCATGTCCCATTCACAGAACGGGGAACCGCCATGTTTACTTTGGCGGTTCCCCGTTCCTCCTCTCTGAAAGGAGATCGCGGGTCTCCGGTGGACATCGGGTCCGCCGGACCCGCGGGCACGCTCCCGCAGTGTGCGGTGGCACGTGCTCGCGCCCGCGGGAGCGCGCCCTGCACGAGCCAAATGGGAGGACGTCTATTGGCGTCCTCCCGGCATTTTAGAGCCGCGCTGTAGCCGTCATTCGGCTATGGCGCGGGTAGGAGGTAGTTAAAATCTAGGGGACGTGAAAGAACAGAACAAAAAGCCGCATACCCAGAGACTGACAAGCAGCAGTTACGGGGAAATGACATTCCTCCATGCCTTTGTCCTGGCCACCACCTGTTCTTCTCAGGACCCTGAATCTTCCCAACCTGACCCAGAATGTTGTGCACCACCACCTTGACAGGAAGGACTTTTTTCTGAATTGGAACCTGATGCTGTGCCTCCCACGTGGAGTAACGGACTACTAAGCGAACTAGAAAAAGTGTCTCAAAATCCCGATGCGACTCAAAAGACCCGTACGACCACTCTGCATAACTCAAGCGGGAAAGGAAAGGGTTACTCAGAGCCCTACCCACCTGCTTATAAACTTCTATATTGAAGGGGCTCTAAAGCCAGAAATAGTCCATAGTCTCCTCCACACTCCACTCTTGGACAACCACAGTTCTCTGCAGAGTGATGCTTCAAATTGTCCTTTACATAGTCTGCCATGGAATGAGAGCCAGGCCAAATCACAAAACTTTAAAGGGATTCTCTCCAGATTAATCAAACGTAGACCCTCGCTCATAACAGGGCCTGGGCAATCCCTCAGGGCCAGTGGCTCACTAAAGGCAGATTCAACAACCCTCCTCTCCAGGGCCTTCCTAAGAAGAGACTTCATTTCCTCTGCTGTCACTTGCCACTGCCAAAGCATTTTCAGGCACGGGGCAATGTAAGCTGGGAGCTTACCATGTCGGACCCTTAAGCTTTTCACTTTTTACCCATCATTCTCCCAGCTTCACAGAAAAGGCCTGAACCAGGACTGAAAAATACCAACCCACCCAGGCGGTTCCTCTGCCAGCATGTTCCCAAAATTCTATTTCAAAAACAGCAGATAAAAGAATGCCACTGGGTTGACCATACCTAGGCCACCCATCCGCCTGGGAAGTTAGGTTACAGACCTCTTAATGAGGTGGTTTGTTTAACAAATAACAACTGGAAGAAACCGCTGTATATTTTCGCATAGACACTGGCAAAACACAGACAAAGCTGACATACAGAAATACCGGGATCAGGATATTTTTAATCAGGTCAATCCTTTCCTTGTAAGAGAGTTTTTTATTCATTCCAGCTGGCAGCCTTGGCATTAGCAGCTTGTAGCCTGCTTTCCCAATTTGCAAGGCCGTAATTGCTGGGGCCAAATTTGATGCCTAAAACTTTAATTTCCTGCTGGGGCTCTGGGAAGGTGTCCGGAAGCTCAAAGCCATCGCCTTCCTCTCCCATCCAAAAATCTTCACTCTTATCCTGATTGATCTTTGAACCAGATGCCTCAGCATACTGCTCCATCACTGAGACCACCTCCTCCGTCTCCCCTGTCCCTGAGATGAAAACGGACACATCATCAGCATAGACCATGACCCTTCGAGGATGCTCACCAAGAATGGCCAAAGGCACCCTGCACGGTCCGCTCTCTAACCTCCTGATAAAGGGATTGATTGCAAACTCGTATAGCAGAGGACTCAAAGGACACTCTTGACGCACACCGAGCCAACCTCAAAGAGCCTTCCGATCCAACCATTCACAAGCATGAAGCTTCAACCCCTCTGTACAAAGTCTTCAGATAATCGAAAAAGCCCCCTCCAGGCCATACTTGCCAAGAAGCAGCCATAGGTACTCATGATTGACCCAATCAAAAGCTTTAGCCTGATCCAATGTCAACAAGTACTTTCTCCTGCCTGCAGCCCTGCACCATTCCAGGGCCTCCCAGACAGCTAAAACCGCTGAAAAACTGCTTCTATCCTGAACTGAACAGTGTTGGTGGTGAGAAATCAGATTGCCTGCTACAGACGATAAACGCTAGAAAATTATTTTTGCTAGTATTTTCCTATCAACATAGAAGGCTAATGGACCGCCAATTCTCAATTCTAGACTAATTTTACCCTTTGACAGATGAATCACCGCAGATTGTCGCATGGAGGGAGAGCGCAAACCCTCTCTCAGACAGCCATTAAAAACTCCACCAAAGATGGGGCCAGAGTAACCTTAAAGTGCTTATAAAACCCGGCTCTCAATCCATCTGGCCCGGGTGACTTCTTAATGGCAAGCTTATCAATAGCCTTAACCACCTCATCTGCAGTGATGTCCTCTGTCAAACTCACAAGAGAATTGCCATTTCCCAGTCCTGGAATAGAATCCAGAAAACTTAACATGCCTGCCCGATCAAGGTCCCTCCTGTCCAGGAGATCAGCATAATTTGACCTGGCAGTTTCCAGGATCCCCAACTTGGACTTTGTCAGGGAAAGCATAGTTTCAACCAGGCCTACAACTGACTTAACTGCTCTACTTTTCAATTCTGGCAATGGTCGGGCGAGTGTTATTTCCTATAATCCCTTTCCAAAACCAAAGAGGCATGCCTGTCATATTGACACCCCCTGAGCAAGAGTTTAACCTCAGAGATCATCCCCGGATCTCCATTATTCAAGACAAGCCTATCAAGCTTCCTCCTCAGATGCTGGTAGGTGACATACTTATAAAGCTGTTTATTTCTTTCAATGTCCTTGAAAAACCCAACAATCCTTTGTTTTGTAAGCTCCCACCACTCTGACTTACTGCTGCAAAAGTCCTTGATCGATACCTGTGCCTGAAAAAAATCCTCAAAGGATTGACTCTCCTTTTCATTGTCCAGGAGTGCTGAATTCAGCTTCCAGGTACCCCTCCCCCTAGGTGGTGTATCGGGGCTATTCAGAGTCAGACAGAATTCAGTAATTGGAACACTTCACCACCTGACACACTGGTGCTGAGAAGGTGGAGTTCCTCTTTAAAAAAAAGTTTTCTACTCTACTACCTCGCTGAAAAGTCAATCCCATGTCGTCTGGGCAGCAATGAATGTGCACCTCAACCAGACCTGCCTATCTTGCTATTTTGTTTAAAAAAAGCTCACAGTCCAGCCTGGCTCCGGTACCTTTCCTGTCCTTAATCCTAGTGACGGTGTTGAAATCACCACCGAAGACAACTTGCAGTGAAGAGTCATTTCCTGTCCCAATTTTTTTGGGGCCCATAGATGTGTATCAGGCGCAGGTCCTGCCCCACCATGGAGACATCCAAGACCATGCATCTCCCCATTTCTACCTCAATAATCCGCCAACAGGTTACCATGCCGAAAAAAGTAACACAACTCCAGTGTAAGGCTCGGCTGCAAGAGAACAAAAGGAGGGGCCGCGCCTCCACTCCTTCACCAGATGAATATCGGCATAACTAGACAATCGGGTCTCTTGCAAAAAGAAAATAGCATCAAACCTGCTGAGCAAAAATAACCCCATGTTACGAGCACTTACTGATTTTATGCTGGTGACATTAACACCCATCCAGATTCTTCTGTCATCCACAATCTTTTTTTAGGGGGCACAATGTTTCACCAAACCTCAACCAGACCCATAAATCCTCAGGGGGTGTAGACTCCTTCCTATTCAGAATAGTCACATTTTTAATCAAAGGTTATGAGACAAGCCCCTTCCAAACCAGTTGGCCCCTATACACGTGTTCATACCGTTCACAAAACAAACCCGGTGACTCTGGACGCACAAATGATAAATCATATTCATAGGAACCTGCCAGACTGATGAGAGCATAAATATCCTCCGCCTTAAATCCCATGGCTAGGATCCTATCCACAACCACAATCCTGATAGATGGAATATCTCCTCCTTTCTACCTGAGCTGTACCACATTCCTGCGTTTAATGGAAGAAAGTGTGTACGCTGAAAGTCCCACAGCTGGCTCCTTTCCACCAGCAGCATGACTTTGTCCCGACACAGCTCTAGCACAGCTCCTACCCAGGACAGGTGGCACAGAATTAAGGGTTTTAGACACATTTAGTGGCTGCCTAGGAACCTCTGCAATCAGGTTTGGTAAATTACCCACCACCTGATCCTCCCTCCTACCCTCCAGCACAGCAGTCACGCTCACCTTAGTCCCAGAAGTACCACAAAACCAAAAACTGAAACTTCCTGCCACACAAAGGAGATTCCATTTCTGTGATGATTTTCAGCAATCTGCCATTTTCCTCAACTTCCTCCTGAGATGGCCCAGGCTGCTGGGGACGGGGGGCAGATACTGACTCCGACAAGACAGATCCTGAGACAGGGGTAGTACAGGGGCCACAATGTGAAGACACTTCCTTATCCCCCATCCATACTGTCACCATTGCTCTGGCATCCACCCTCTGGCTGGTACTCACACAGGCACTCTCCTTCATCTGTTGGAATCTCTCCTTAATCTCATAGTTCTCCTTGAACATAATGCTGCTCTCCTTCAGAGAGGTATCCAACTTCTACTTTTTCCATGCCTCTTCCAGAGACTTCAGCTTGGAGTCTTCCCTCTTACTGCTTCCGGTCTTGCAGAGATTTATTTTTTCTTGAAATCTGCTTTCAGGATAGTGAGCTTCTGTTCCTCCTTGGTAATATGGTGAAGTCTATTCACTAAGGGTGCGCATCTTCACTGGTATCATTATTTGTTTAGATTATGATTGTCCTATTGACGATTCAAGATGCATCACGATTGGCTGACCGTAGTTTTCATAAAAAAATTAATTACACAACCCATTTACATGATGCAGCCCACTGCACTCCCAGGAGACCCGTGCCCCTCCTGGGACAGCCCTGCCCGTGCACTTTAAAGTTGAAACAACCCACTGTCACTCCCTCTGTTTCATGCATTCCTTCCTACAGTGTGAAAGAGTTAATGTAAACCGAAGCCTCTACCTTATCTCCGATCTGTCAGCGCTGGTCAGTCATGCTGGCTGGGAAGAGGAGGAGGAAAAGAACGGCAGGCAGGAGGCACGTAACTCGGGAGACAAGTCGCTCCGACTTAGAAAAAGGTTCCTGCACTATTTCGGGGGTGACTTCAGGTGACTTGCATTGACTTCTATTACAGAAGTCGCTTGCAAGCCGCGCTGAAGTCATGCTGTGCAGGGCGACTTGAGTTGCCCCTGAACAGGAATGCATGAAACAAAGGGACTGACAGTGATTTGTTTTAACAGAGTGAGCGGGCAGTGCTGTCCCGGGAGAGGCACGGGGAGCCAAGATGATGTCACCCATGCAATCGATGCGGCCTGTTCTCTGAATCGATGCCGAGTTGTGCAAGGCTGCATTGGGATGCATCGATGAAACTATTATTTTCAACACCCCTACCATTCATCACCCTATCCTGGAAGGCTAGTAAGGACTCCCCTTGCATCAGGAACGTGTGGTGAGATCAGTGGCTGGTGAGGCACTGGCTAGTATCGGAGCCAGATACACACAGGTTAGAGTGAGAGCAATAATTCTAGCACTAGACATCCTGTGTAACTCTAAACAGGTAACCTCTAAAAAAAAAATTTAAAGTGTTGTCTATGGAGATTCTTAAGTACTGAAGTTTGGCACCATTCCACAAGTGTGTGCAATTTCAAAGTGTGACATGTTAGGTACCTATTTACTCTGCATATCATCATCTTTCACATTTTACAAAGAAATTGGGCTAACTTTACTGGGTTTTTTTTTTTTTGTTTTTGTTTTTTTAATTCATGAAACCGTTTCTTTCCAGAAAGAAAAAGCATTTGAAAAATTGCTGCGCAAATACTGTGTAACATAAAAATTTGCAACAACCTCCAATTTATTCCCTAGGATGTCTGCTAACGCAATATATATGTTTGGGGGTTCTGAGTAATTTTCTAGCAAAAAAATTATGATTTTTACATGTAGGAGAGAAGTGTCAGAATTGGGGTGGGTGGCAAGGGGCTAATTACCATAAGTAAATATAATATAATATATTATATATAATTATTATATATTATTTTTAAGGTAATTTACTATATTTTCAAAAACTGTACTCAAGCGGATGGCTTTATGGACAAATTACTGAAGTTTGAATTTATAACTTCAAACCAGTAATTTCACAGTAAATAGACAAATAATAAATTATCTTATAACCTATAGCATATTAATACATGATTTAGCTTGTACCTTTTCAGCAGCAGCAGATTCTCATTCTCCCTCTTAACTGTGTGAGAAAAACATGGAATTATGGGTAAATCCTATACACATAAACCTGTTTTTCCTTGTAGTTAAGAGGGCCGGGCTGGAAGGGAGCATTTGTCTTTTAGACACATGCCCCCTTCTATTACACTGCAGTGAGGCGTGCCTCCACTGCAGCATTTTTATTGGACAGCTTGGGCCAATGGTGCTTTACCGTTGGATTGGGCTCCAAGCTGTCCATTGAGTGCCTCAGCTCAGCTCAGTGCCTCTGACAGGAAGTTAGAGGCACTGTGAGCTCATCCTCTCAGTCTGCTGCAAACAGTGTGTCAGCTTGTATTTAAACTGGCCGCTCTGTATGTAACTTCTATCAGGCTGCGCAAGGAGACATAGATGATAGGCGCCCCAAATTATTACTAGTGGTGGGGTAGGACTTTGGCTACCTTCCTACCAAATTTGGGGTCTGTGACCCCAGGTCGCTGAGCTACAACCATCAAAGTCGATCATTTTTTTTTTTTATGTTCAGAGCCTAATCTGCCCCCCCCCCCACTGACTGCACTTCCCTGCCTTGCATAGGGACATGCCCAGGATCCATTGAAGCTTGAGCACATGGTGTAGGCCTCCGTGCATCTGCAGAGCCTCCACCTTCATCTTCCCCAGCCCGGTCCATGATGGCTGGGGAAAAGCCTGCAGGAGAGGCCCAGGCAGCAGCACCTTGCAGAACAGCACCACCTGGTGGAGAGACAGGTGTGACTGGCTCAGTGATCTCTGTACAACTGTAAATTCTATTGGTGTAATGCCATTGCACATATTACCTGAATATATTACCAACATTAAATATCAAGAAAAAAATAAGAAAAGCCTTTTTCTTATTTTTTTTTTCTTTTAGCAGCTTAGTAGATGCCCCCTACATATTCTTATGTGGTAGTGTAGTGTTAATTTTGATGTCAAATCTCAATTTAGTTTTAGTCATAGTCTTTTGAATAAAATCCCATTTCAGTTTTAGTCCTATTTTAGCTTGACTAAAATGCCATTTCAGTCGTATTTTAGTCATCTCAATTGTTTGTTTTAATTTTAGTCGACTAAAATAGTATTAAATTTGGTCGACCAAATTAACACTGGTCATAATACAAAATCTACATAACCTCAACCTAAGGAATCAAATACATCTTTGACATTCAAGGAAAGAAACGTTAAAGGGCTTTTCCTTTGGCAGAGGAGAAGGGAGGTAATACGCACATTTGGTTTTTCTGCCTACTCACAATGAACCCCCGGTTGGTCTTTGGAAATTAAATTAGGCAACACAAGATTCAATCCGGCAGAGTTTTAAACTAAGAACTTTCCCACAGAGTATTTTGCACAGAATTGCTTGTATTTGCACAATATTATATGTTATGGGAATGTATAGCCTGTGGCAGAGTTTTGCACCAAAGACTTTTGCACAAAAGGATTTCTTGTATTTTGAACAGAATTGCTTGTATTCGTATATTATTATGTATTTTATGTTTTAAGAAGTTGTAGGAGCACAGACACTTTTAACTATAGCACTTAAGTTTAAAGATATAGTCCACATTATAAGCTCAGAGATAATTAGCACTGTATTTTTATTATTTTGTACTCTAAATATTAGTGACATTATGGTCTGTTGTACTTCTAGCAGAGTAATGTCTGTAACTATGGAACTTCTCAAGGACTCCTGGAGTTTCTGGAGGATGAAACAGTAGCTAGATCAGTGATCATAGTCTCCTGTAGGGACCAAGTTGTTCCACTTTCCTGCTGTGCCACCACAGTGAATTGAAGGCTCACTGAATCGTGGTAAGACTATGGGTTGGGGATTATAGAAGCTGAAGAAACATACGGAGGGGATGTGTTCTATACAAAAGCATGGTCTATGTAAGAGAATGTATCGTGAGTGAGAGAACTGCCAAGATGAAGTCACATGTAGCTTTGAGATAGAAGGGTTGCATGGAATATGCCAATTGGCATGTGGGGGTACAGAACGAAGTATAAGTTTCCACAATGTATCAACATTCCAAGCACCCAAAGGAAATGAGGAAAAACAATTTGGCTTGGGTCAGGGGCATAATAGGTGGTAAATGTTACCTGAGTATCATGGATCGAGTTCACCAGCATTTAATATCAACTCTCATACTCTGCAAGTCTTTTAATTGTACGGATCACTGGAAGGCTAGTTAACACTCTCAGGTTTTTTAAGGTGTAGTAATGGGGATGTCGAATGCAGAAAGGTCAGGGTTGAAAAAAAAAGTCTCTTTTGCAAACAAACCACATCTACATAGTGTGGTCTGAAATAAAGTTGTAGTTCCCTAAGGCCCTGTGTTTTAGAACAGATTAAAGTGAGGGGCATGCTGAAATATCAGTAAGTAAGTAGAAAGTGAAAAGTGACATTAGTAAGCACCCAGAGTGTGTAGTGCCTGGGTATAGAAGGGTAGCAAAGCTAGGTGGGATAAGGTAGGAGGGGGAGAAAAGAGTAAGAGGAAGCTGTGGGAGAGGAGAGCAGGAAGCTAGAGAGGAAGTAAGTGTGAAGGCAATCTACGTGTTACCAGGGGGAAATGAGAGGTCCAGAGACCAGATAGAGTAAAATAAGCAGTAAATCACAGCTTGATGCACCACCAGTCAGGGACCAGACTTTAAAGCTGAAGTTTAACCTTAACATAAAATATTCTCTATAGCTTTCTGTTGTCACTTTAAATAGTTTGTATGGACCAAGCTGGCCCTAAGAAACTATTTACTGCACTAATGGGTGCACTGTATCAATGTATGTAGCCTCGCCTTCGTACAGTGCTGTGTTCCAGCCGTGGGATTAAAACTTCCCGCCTTACTCCAAGACCAAAACCGTCTGGCTATTCCCTGCTCCGTCATTCATGAGAAGCTTGAATACAAAGCTTCCTCTGGCCACGAAAGACATGGTCATCACATGGCAGAGGTAAAGCCCCCCCATGGGTAACCCAAGCAGTTACTACAGCAGTAATGGGCTTACTGGGGTATGTGAAAAAATGTACTTTATTAGGTCAAAACTATATCAATAAATTATGTATGGAAGCTGATTAGCATCCTTACATACAGTGCAGTAAAACTGTCCCTCCACCACATTCTTAAAAACAATGTCACCATGGGTTCATCCGGATCCAGTTACATGTGAGAACCATACTTCAGTGTGGTGCCCCGCAATAGTAGTCAAATACTAAGTATGTTACTCACATGTGCCCTGGGGCTCCCTTGAGTAAACCCCAGTACTGTAGAGGTACCTCTGGTCATTCAATAATTAATTCATCACAGAGTATAGTTTGCATGTATCTTCAAATGGACATCCTCCTGTGTAAAACAGCCCATAGTTAATCAATGAGCTGCAAAAATGTATATCTTGAATATAAGGGAAATGGTCCAGAAGTATTTAGACAGAATAAAGGTAGATAAAGCACTTGGACCAGATGGCATCCATCCACGGATCCTAAAAGAATTGAGCTCTGTCATTTCAAAGCAATTGTATCTCATTTTTAGGGACTCCTTAATGACTGGAATAGTACCACTGGATTGGCATATTTAAAAAGGGATCGAAGTCTTTACCAAGTAACTATAGACCTGTTAGTTTAAGTTCTATAGCTGGGAAGATACTGGAGAGTTTAACAAAAGACCACATAGATGAGTTCTTGTTGGATAAAAAGATTTTAAGCAACAGACAGCATGGATTCATGAAAGACAGAAGTTGTCAAACAAACCTATTTTCTTTTTATGAGGAGGTAAGTAAAACCTTAGACAGAGGGGTGGCTGTGGACGTGGTGTACTTGGATTTTGCAAAAGCGTTTGACACCGTTCCCCCCACATGGCTAATGTGTAAGGTAAAGTCTACAGGCTTGGAAAGATCAATTTGTAAATGGATAGAAAACTGGCTAAAAGACAGAATTCAGAGAGTAGTGGTTAATGATTCTTATTCTGAATGGTCTAAGGTTATCAGTGGTGTACCCCAAGGCTCAGTGTTGGGACCCTTGACACCAAGCAATGCAGAGGAATAACGTCCTTGCAGGATGTCTCCAACTTACAAGCAGACCTCAATGCACTGTCTAATTGGGCGACTATGTGGCAAATGAGGTTTAATGTTGATGAATGTAAAGTTATGCACTTGGGGGCTAAGAATATGCATGCATCGTACATACTAGTACAACTGGGGGAATCCATAGTGAAGAAGGATCTGGGGGTTTTGGTAGATCATAAGCTTAGCAATGGCATGCAATGCCAAGCTGCGGTTTCCAAAGCAAGCAAAATCCTTTCTTGTATTAAGAGAGGTATGGACTCCAGAGATAGAGACATTATTTTGCCCCTGTACAAATCATTAGTAAGACCTCATCTGCAATATGCAGTTCAGTTTTGGGCACCAGTTCTCAAAAAGGATATCGGGGAACTGGAGAAAGTGCAGAGAAGGGCAACCAAACTAATAAGAGGCATGGAGGAGCTCAGCTATGAGGAAAGATTAGAGGATCTGAATTTATTCTCTCTTGAGAAGAGGAGATTAAGGGGGGATATGATCAACATGTACAAATATATAAGTGGTCCATATAGTGAACTTGGTGTTAAGTTATTTACTTTAAGGTCATCACAAAGGACAAGGGGGCACTCTTTACGTCTAGAGGAAAAAAAGATTTCATCTACAAATACGGAAAGGTTTCTTCACAGTAAGAGCTGTGAAAATGAGGAATAGACTCCCTCCAGAGGTGGTTTTGGCCAGCACGGTTGATTGCTTTAAAAAAGGCCTGGATTCTTTCCTTAACCACTTCAATACTGGGCACTTAAACCCCCTTCCTTCCCAGACCAATTTTCAGCTTTCAGCGCTGTTGCAGTTTGAATGACAATTGCGCGGCCATGCGACACTGTACCCATATCATTTTTTTCACACAAATAGAGCTTTCTTTTGGTGGTATTTAATCACCCCTGGGTTTTTTATTTTTTGCGCTATGAATTAAAAAAAGACTGAAAATTTTCAAAAACAATGCATTTTTCTTCGTTTCTGTTATAAAATTTTGCAAATAAGTAATTTCTCTTCATAAATTTTGACCAAAAATGATACTGCTACATTTCTTTGGTAAAAATAACCCAAATCAGGGTTTATTTGGTGTTGGTGGACAGACAGATGTGACGGGGACTGTGACAGATGTGACGGGGACATACAGATGTTTTGTGTATGGTGACAGATGTGACGGGGACATACAGATGTGACGGGGACTGTGATAGATGTTTTGTGTATGGTGACAGATGTGATTGGGGACATACAGATGTTTTGGGGACTGTTTTATGGGGACAGGGGTATCAGTGTGCTTGGTGCACTGTGTGGGAGGCAATCTGTGACAGCTTTCTGCATGAAATCATCATCATGCAGAGAGCTGTCATATTGCTGCAGATTCCCCCATGTATACACGTCCTGTCAGAACGGGGAAGCTCCCACCCGGCCGTATATATACAGTGGCCGGGTGGGAGGTGGTTAATGTAAATAATATAACTGGCTACTAACATTTTTAGGTAAAGTTTATCCAGGGTGAATCCAATTGCCTCTCGGGGAATCAGGAAGGAATTTTTTCCCCCGTTATAGCAAATTGGATCCATGCTTTGCTGGGATTTTTTTTGCCTTCCTCTGGATCAACTGTGGGTGAAGGATTGTATATGAGATTATTTGGTTATATATATATATAAATGTTGTTTTTTTTTCTTTTTTTGGTTGAACTAGATGTCTTTTTTCAACCCGACTAACTATGTAACTATGAATATTCAGGGGCAATTTGCGCAGCATTTTGCGTTCTTTAGCCGCGCGGGGGGGAGGGAGTTCAGTGCAAACACTATATCAATGTTGCTAATGAGTAATTAGGGCGGAGCAAGCTTTTTTTTACCTTGCCCTTATTGGACTCCTTGGCTTGGTCTTTCGACATCCACTTTTGTTGCTTCCGCAGTGGGGCAGAGGGCTACCTGGTTTCCCAGTTTCCCCAGCTCCTTAGCGGACTGTCCCGGAGTACCTCATATAGAGAAGTTCCCTCCTTGGTACGCTGTCTCCCCGTATAACAGTTACCGGAGTTGAGAGCTCCAAATCAGCAGCGGCTTGTAATGCACGGCTCTGCTCTGTGTTGAGCTGTACCATCATTCTGGAGATTCCCCATTCTCTTTGTTTGCTGCGCATGTCCATGGGGCATTCCATACCTTGGTCCGGAGACCCAATGATGATGTCAACGCGTTTGACTACGTCATGCGTAGCTTCTTTAGGATAACGTATTTCCAGAGTTTCCTGTTCCTTAAATATCGGGCTTCACAAAGGGAGGGGCTGTCTCTTGTTTTTGTCTTAAAGCAATATTGTTTCTTTTTTATCCTTTTTATCTATCAATAGAGAATGAAAAGACAGATTACATTGCCGTACTGGTGATGGCCTCCTAGATATATTTTTCCAGATCTTTGTCTTGGGTATTTACAAAACTAATTCAAAGCACCTACCACAGTTACAGCAAAAGTAGACTCAAATGCAGTAAAACAAATTTAAACTTTCTAATTAGACCAGGAGATTCTGTTTTTTTCCAAAAAAGATAACTTCTCACATTTTATCTCTTAAAGAAGAACTTTGGTCAAAATGAAAAAATCAATATGTTATGTACCTATACAGTCTGTTAAACATCTCACTGGTTGTTTTTCAAAAAAACAGTAAGGATTTTGAGATATCTACCTTGTCCCCTGCAGCTGAAAGTTCTCATGTGCACTTCTTTTACTCAGGAGACAATGTTACTTTCTGTTTTTCTAATTGCCTGTTGTGCCCTTTTGCGTGCTGCCTTTCTGAAAAGCCGTCCTGACATCACTGAGGGAGGTGCTCCTGTAGTCTATGGAAAGCTCAGGCATTGCAATCTTCACAGAAGAGGCTCTGCCCACGATCGGCCCATGAAGCCCCGCCCACTCCCACCTATGTCCCACCTTTGCCCACCCACTACTCCCTGTACAGACTGCTCCTAGTTTGGCTTTCTTCTGTCAGTTTACCAATTACCAGAGGAGAACAGGCACGGAGAAGCACACAGATTAATATAAAAATCTGTGTGCAAACTAACCTGTATTGACTTGTGCTGTTTTACATAGCACACACCCAGCTATTGATTGGCAGATGGATGTGTGTTATGTAAAATAGACTGAGCATGATAGAAGACCGGAGGACTCTGGGAAATGTAGTTTCCTATGGGAGATACAGAAGCTAGTTCACTGAAAGGAAATTACATGCTAGCTCTGCTGAACTACTCCCATCATCACTAGTAGTATACAGCAAAGGAGAACTGATGGAGGGATTCAAGACCACAATTGCAGCTATATGGTAGGAAAATAATAATTTCAGTTATTATGTTTATTACCATGCGCAACTTTCAGGTATTTATATGAGGATTTACTAAAATGTGTATGTTGCCTTTAGTTGTACTTTAAGGTTCATTCCTCCAGGAAAACTAGACAGTTAAGCTCCGTGTTCAACCCCTAAGGGGTTAAAGCCCCGAGCTTATACATCCACCACTTCTCTTTTTTAAGGAGAACCCTATCAAAGTCTCCTCTTCTGGGTGGCAACTTGAGGGCATAGATACTGTGGGGGGTTAGCTCAATGGGGATCACCTTCCCTGGAAAAAGGCAGCCCAAACTGCAGTTCTCCTTAAAATCTGACTTGTAGCTAGGTTTATTTAAAATGTTGCACGTAGAAATCAAAATAAACAAAACCAAAAATAAATCCTCGCCATCCAGACACTCGCTAAACATTTAAATTTTCCTAACTGAGCGGTTTAGGGCTTCTCCCAGACACCCACAAAACGTAGACAGAGCAAACCTATTGTCTCAGTCCATAAGCAAACTTCCATACGTCAGCTTTCTTAGGCTGATGGCTCCTGAGTCCCAGGCCAGAGCAAAACTTTCCTCGCTTCCTGGTTATTTAAACCACCTGATGGTGGACTCCAGTGGACCAAAAAATCTGGTCCAGAATCAACCCTGCCAAGGTGGCTGGTAAAACCCAGACCGGATTACACCATAGTCCACTCCAAATGAACGCATGCGAGGTGACACATAGCATCCATCGATCACCTCACATAATGTCACATATCCTCCCCTCTGCTCAAGCCCCTGCGGCTGAGCAACTGTCCCAACCAGACAGTGGACCCAGGAACAGCGGCGGCTGGTGTATGAGGGGCGCTTGGGCGCCGCCTCCCCGCCGCTGACATGAAGAAAAAAAAAAGTCAGCCCGGCCCCCCTGCGGGAGGCACCGGTACATTGACTTTTCATGTTTTATTTTTTGTCGGCTCCTTGCTGTCAGTTGACAGCAAGTAGTGAGCCGATTGGCCAGTAATTAAAGTCTATGTGTGCGCGCTGGACAGGCGCACACACATAGTCTGATTGGCTGCCCTCTGATCCATCAGAGCCAATGACTCTGTCATTGGCTGCTGTGGGCGGGGCAATGGTGGACGTGCTGGCTGTGTGACAGGCGTAGCACTCTGCCGGGACGCGCAGCCAGACCCACAACGGGAGAGAGAACACTCGTGTCCAGCATGATTCCACTGCCACAGCCAGCCACCACTCTGTACCAGGCCAGCAGCAGCCATACCAGACGGAGACAGCACAGCAGACTGCACTGACAGGTCACTGGTGGGTCATCCATTGACAAATTCGTCAGACGACACGACAGAGGCAGACCATACCGACGACGACCGGACCATGTCTCACCACCGACCGACACCGTCACCTTAGTACGACCTGTGCTCACAAGAGAGAGGGCAACACCCAGACCGACGCGCAGGGCCGTCTCACGATGCGGACAGTGTGTCGGTCGTGCAGGTGGTAACGGGGCGGGTGTCGTCGGTTACTGTCTCAGTAACCGAGACTACCTAGTCTCCCGTCGGTTAGTCTGATACACACACGCGGACAGGTCGCGCGTGTGTATCTGAAATTAATGACCGGTTAGC
>BLSH010473117.1:943253-956799 GCA_018402905.1 Glandirana rugosa | reverse complement strand
ATCTATCTCAGGATGCAGGATCAGGTCTTAAAATGGCTAAAATCTGTCCCTCACGCCGTCAGCTACCTTTCCCTATACTAACCCAAGGAGCATGTGACTGCAGCACTGTGACTCCAGCTTATAAAGAGGCTGGGTCACATGATGCACCGGCCAATCACAGCCATGCCATTAGTAGGCATGGCTGTGATGGCTTCTAAGGGCAAACCAGTGAAACGCTTGTTGATTGGCTGCCCTGCAGCTTCTCAACACGTGGAGTAAAATAGCAGAACCCCGGACCGAACCCGAACGATTTTTGAAATGTCCGGGTCCGGGTCCGTGCCACGGACACCCTAAAGTTCGGTACGGACCCGAACGTTACAGTCCGGGTTCGCTCAACACTACTCCTGATGCATACTTGTGATTAGAAACTTTCCGATCATATGACCACTGTGACAGCTAATCACAGTGGTCACATGACCCGAATGCCTGCCTCCCGGGATTGAGAAGCTCTTAAAGGGCCAGGAGGCGTATCAGGAAGGAGTAACATGCTATCTTTTTATCCTCTCCTCTCATAGTTCTCTACAGTGCCGTGAAGAAGTATTCATACCCCTTGATATTTTCCACATTTTGTCAAGGTTAACAACCAAAAACATAAATGTATTTCATTGGGATTTTATGTGATAGACCAACACAAAGTGGCACTGGCACATAGTTGTGAAATGAAAGGAAAATGATAAATGGTTTTCACATTTTTTTACAAATAAATATTTGAAGAGTGTGGCGTGCATTTTTATTCAGCCCCCTTTACTCTGATACCCCTAACTGAAATCTAGTGGAACCAATTGCCTTCAGAAGTCACCTAATTAGTAAATAGAATCCACCTGTGTGTAATGTAATCTCAGTGTAACTACAGTTGTTCTGCGAAGCCCTCAGAGGTTTGTTAGAGAACCTTAGTGAACAAATAGCATTATGAAGGCCAGGGAACACACCAGACAGGTCAGGGATAAAGTTGTGGAGAAGTTTAAAGCACAGTTAGGCTATAAAAAATATCCCAAGCTTTATACATCTCAAAGAGCACTGTTCAATCCATCAACCGAAAATGGAAAGAATATGACACAACTGCAAACCTACCAAGATGTGGTCGTCCACCTAAACTGACAGGCCGGGCAAGTAGAGCATTAATCAGAGATGCAGCGAAGAGGCCTATGGTAACTCTGGAAGAGCTGCAGAGATCCACAGCTCAGATGGGAGAATCTGTCCACAGGACAACAATTAGTTGTGCACTCCACAAATCTGGCCTTTATGAAAGAGTGGCAAGAAGAAAGCCATTGTTGAAAGAAAGCCAGAAGAAGTCCCATTTGCAGTTTGTGAGAAGCCATGCGGGGGACACAGCAAACATGTGGAAGAAGGTGCTCTGGTCAGATGAGACCAAAATTTAACTTTTTGGCCTAAAAGCAAAACCCTATGTGTGGCGGAAAACTAATATTGCACATCACCCTGAACACACCATCCACACCGTGAAACATGGTGGTGGCAGCATCGTGTTGTGGGGATGCATTTCTTCAGCAGGGACAGGGAAGCTAGTCAGAGTTGATGGGAAGCTGGATGGAGCCAAATAGAAGGCAATCTTAGAAGAAAACCTGTTAGAGTCTGCAAAAGACTTGAGACTGGGGCAGAGGTTCACCTTCCAGCAGGACAACGACCCTAAGGCCTCATGCACACAGGACGTTTTTTGACTGTTTTACAGCAGCTGTTTTTAGCTGCAGACTTTTTTTTACAGTCAATAAACTCTCCATCATGTTATCCTGTGTTTGTGCACACATAGGCTGTTATCAACTGTTTTTGGCAGGGACGGTTTTGAGCTGTAAAAAAAAACCAACACCAGTGGGTTCTGAGAGACGTTTTTCAGCTGTAAAAATGCTCAAAAACATGGCTAAACGCCGGTCCCCAACGTTTTTGGATGTTTTCGATCAATTGATGAAAAAAAAATGCTGACCCTTTAAAAACACAAAAAAAGTGCAAAAATGCCAGTAATATAACGCTAATAAAAGCTGGAAAAAAATCACTGATAAGCTACTGACGTTTTTAGGATGTTTTTTAACGTCCTGTGTGCATGAAGCCTAAACATACAGCCAGAGCTACAATGGAATGGTTTATCAAAGCATATTCATGTGTTAGAATGGCCCAGCTAAAGTCCAGACCTGAATCCAATTGAGAATCTGTGGCAAGACTTGAAAATTGCTGTTCATAGACGCTCTCCATCCAATCTGACAGAGCTTGAGCTTTTTTGCAAAGAAAAATGGGCAAAAATGTCACTCTCTGGATGTGCAAAGCTGGTAGAGACTTCCCCAAAAAGACTTGTAGCTGTAATCGCAGTGAAAGATGGTTCTACAAAGTATTGACTCAGGGGGCTGAATACAAATGCACTTTTCATATATGTATTTGTAAAAAATTTTGAAAACCATTTATCATTTTTCTTCAACTTCAGAATTATGTGCCACTTTGTGTTGGTCTAGCACATAAAATCCCAATAAAATACAGTTAAATTTTTGGTCGTAACATGACAAAATTTGTAAAATTTCAAGGGGTATGAATACTTTTTCAAGGCACTGTACATCTCTATGTGGTTGTAATGAAAAACACATGTATTAGGCCAGCATTTCTCAACCTTTTTTTTTTAATAGTCATGGCACCCCAGTGCTAAACTTTATTGGGCTGCAGGACATTGACAACTGCACTGAATGATGATATCACCCATTTCTTGGCGCCACATGGGGGAGTCCCCCCATCACAATAGTGCCTCCCCGGAGGATAGAAGAGGCTCTAAAGAAGTCCTAGTGCTGAACTTGTGAGAAAGTGATGAGAAAGCTACAGAGCAGGAGGTCTTGAAAGGAGCAAAAGAGGACGATTTGGGTAATATTTTGGGACAATGTTGGTGATATAGCTCGCAGAGTTGTGGATGGCTTTAAATGTTGTCATTAGTATTTTATATTTTATTTGTTAGGCTAGCAATGCCAGTGGAATGATTTGCAGAGAGGGGCAGCGGGCACTGAGCAGTTGGTAAGGTGGATGAGTCTGGCAGCAACATACATAATGCAGTAAATGTGGGTAGCCAGTATAAACAAAGAAAGAGTTGCAATAGTCAAGGTGAAAGATAACTAGTAGTAGGAAGAATGGGTATCTTAGTAGTTTCGTTGGTTAAAGGAGTAAGTATGGCCAAAGCTTTTTTTGGCTATACTTCTCCTGTGGGTCACAGGGACGCAGTGGGTTCTGCACTCCTGTAAACTATTTTGCAGCCAACAGCGGCCTAAAGCATGTTGTTGGCTGACGTCAGACCCTTTTCAGGCACTAAAAAGCCATATGGTTGGGATCTGGTCAGAAGCCTGGACCGGCAGCTGGCTCAGGCTCTCAGTGAGTCACTGAGAGCCTGAGCCAGCTGCTATCCTCCACAGCTCAGCACTCCAGTGAGCACTGAAGGGGCAGACTTACAGTTACCAGCTCTCTGAAGACTGAGAGATGAATGATTAGTGTTGTTTGATCTCCCACTTCTCAGTCTTAGGCCTCATGCATACTGGACATATTTACAGCTGCTTCTAGGGCTGTCTGGCATTTTTTCCTGCCTCTAAACAGCCCTCCATGTTAGCCTATGTGCCCATGCACACATAGGCTTTTAGCAGCGTTTAGAGGCAGGTAAAAGCCAAACTGGTAGTGCATCAAGGAGCAGCAGAGTTTGGGCAGAAAAAACACTTGACGCTGCTAAATGCGACTAAACGCCAGTGCTTGAGCATAAGTTCATTTCAATGACCAGAATACATTTTTTATTCTGGCCAATGAAATTAATTAGTGCCCAAGAGCGTTATGCCTGTAAAAACTCCTAAAAGCTTGTAAAAGCTTTAGACACATTTACAAGCCACTTTTACAAGCTTCTAGGAGAGTTAAAAAGCAAGTCCTGTGTGCATGAGACCTTAGAGGCTGAGGGGGACAGCTGCAGCTGGGATTGGTGCTGCAGCCATCTAGGTGAATATTTTTTTTGTTTTTTTTTGAATATGCTAAAAAAGGTGAAGGTGGCAAGATTTTGACAGTGATTCATTGTAGACTCCAAAGGAAAGGTCAGAGCCCAGGATTACACCTAGCACACTTGCATGAGGGGAGGTACTGATAGTTATGCTATTGATCTTGATTGAAAAGTTGGGGGAAGGGGCATGAGAGCGAAGGAAATATTATGTGTTCAGTTTTGGAAAGACTGAGTTTTAGGGTATTACATCCATACTGATATATCAGTTAGTAAATTAGTAATCAGCGAGGAGACTGAAGGGGTGAGAAAATAGGAAAGTAATAAACCTGAAAAAGAGGTCTCATGCATCCAGTACTTCTAACGAATGGTAAGCTACAATATACCGAATTCATGTTTTTAGCTTTAGATACACTTTAAAGTGCTTCCAAAGGCTGAATGCATTAACCACTTTAAGACCGAGCCTCTTTTTGGAGTTTGGAGGTTATCAGTTAAAAACAGTTTTTTTTTGCTATAAAATTACTTAGAACCCCCAAACATTATATATTTTTTTTTCTAAGACCCTAGAGAATAAAATGGCGGCCATTGCAAAACTTTATGTCACACCGTATTTGCGCAGCGGTCTTAAAAGCGCGATTTTTTAAAATAAAATTCAGTTTTTCTAGTTAAAAAATAAGACAACAGTAAAGTTAGGTCAATTTTTTTCCATATTGTGAAAGATAATGTTACGCCGAGTAAAATGATACCCAACATGTCATGCTTCAAAATTGCGTCCGCTCGCGGAATGGCGACAAACTTTGCATAAAAATCTCCATTGGCGACGTTTAAAAAATTCTACAGGTTAGCATTTTTGCGTTACAGAGGAGGTCTAGGGCTAGAATTATTGCTCTCGCTCTAACGATCGAGGCGATACCTCACATGTGTGGTTTGCACACCGTTTTCATATGTGGGCGGGACTTACGTATGCGTTCGCTTCTGCGCGCGAGCTCGCAAGGACGGTGCGCTTTAAATTTTTTTTTTTAATTATGTATTTTACTTTTTAATTTTTATTTTTACAACTTTCTTTTTTTAAAAAAAATTTTTGATCACTTTTTTTCCTATTACAAGAAATGTAAACATTCCTTGTAATAGAAAAAAGCATGCCAGGACCTCCAAAATATGAGATCTGGGGTCAAAAAGACCTCAGATCTCATTTTTACACTAAAATGCATTAAAAAAAAAAATGTCCCCTTTAAGAGCATTGGGCGGAAGCTACTTGAAGCCGCTCACTCGGCTCACGGACACTGGGGGGGAAGGACGCGATCATCTCCGCCGCTGCCGGCGGGTCCGGTAAGCGGCGGAGATGACCGGAAAGCGGCGGGAGGGGGGGCACCTCTCCCGCCACTGATAAAAGTGATCTCGCGCCGAATCCGCCGCTAAGATCACTTTTATCTGACGCAGAATCGCTTCCTGAAAAAAAAGATACCGGGGTTATGGTAGCTATCTGCTACCATAACAACGGTATTCCACTTCAAAGTACCACCGTCAAACGACGTACGGCGGTCCGGAAGTGGTTAAAGTGGATGTAAACTCTCACATGTACCCAGTGAAGTGAACAGCCTCAGATGATACACAGAGATGAAACAAGCCTCCCTATAAAAGTTTTACACGCATATCTGCTGTCTTCAGCTGTCAATATCCTTTAGAAAGTGGAGATCGTGTTAGCATTTTTTCTCTTCCTGCTTAGAACTACAGAGAAGCCTGGGCACACAGCTAAGACAGCTGATTGGAGGAAAGGCACACATCCCTCTCCTCATAGGTAGAGACTTTCAGCTCTCTCCGTTGTATTGTCCAGAGCTCTGCTAATCTATTTTTTAGCAACCTCCCCAACACAAAACTCCAGCTGCTCTTATCATAATGTGAGGGAAACCTGTCAGGATGATAACAGAGGAACATTGCATGACAGCGCCACGAGACACGGGGCTTTGGAGAGAGCTAAGAAAACTTTGCAGATAGATGTGCCCAGCTCAAATTTCATGAATCGGGTTTACATCCACTTTAAGGTCACAAAGCTTCTGCATGCAGCTCTGGCTCCCACTCCTGTCAATCCCAGCCAGTGAGGAGGGAGTGGAGGGCAGGGCCGAGTCTCGCTCTGTGTGTCTATGGACACACAGAGCTGGCTCGGCAGCACACCTGCACGAGTGCCCGCATAGCAAACAGCTTGCTATGGTGGGCATTCTGTGTGGAAGGGGGGGAGCCAGAAGCACTGGTGGGGGACCCCATAAGAGAAGAATTGGGGCTAAGTATAACATGTTTGTAATTTTTTTAAAAAATGTGAGCCTTTGCAATTACTTTAATGCCTAGTAGGGCTGCCCTGTCACAAAGCATGCTTCAGTTATGGTAACAATGGTGTAATCTTCTGTCCTTGCTAACGAGAGGTCTGTCTGTGTGGGCAGCCTTAGCACAAATATTTTTTATTCTTCAAATATTAAAACTTAAGATTGACTGAATAATTTACTACAGGTTAAATTGCAACATTAACTTGAAAAATGTACATAAATACAGAAAATACTTTCTTTAGGTCCCATTTTGAGGTGGCCTTATGGCAACTCCAACCATATTTAGCCATTTGTGAAACCCGGGTTGTCACCACACTGTACTGCACCACCCTGCTTAGATTTAAATGCTATAGTAAAGACTGAGTGCCCATAAATGTAGGGGCTCAGCACCTTTTTAGACAAAGCCAAAGTTCACTCCATAACTAGAGCATACAGGCTCAGTTAGTAAATGGATGAGCAAGGGCCAGGAGCATTTGTGATTGGGGAGAGAGGGTGTTCAAGGTAACTTGTACCTGATGGCACCTTCTCTGACCTCCTTTGAAAAAAGCTATTTGCCTGATTATCATTCTGATCAAGTGGCTTCATTACGTAGAATAAGCAACTTAAAATAAGCTGTGATTTCATATGTGTTCTAAGTCTGGGACTAAAAATAGCCATAGACAGCCAGGCAAATAACATTTTTGAATGAGGTCAGCATTAGTAGTTATATTTACCAGTGTATGAGTTCTTTAAAAAATGTTTTCTGTTAAAAAAAAAAAAAATCATAGCTGCAAATAGTTTTCCTCCTTTTATAGACAATGAACTGAACTGGTTAAGAAAAAATCCCATTGAAGTATGAGCTGTTAAAAAGTACCTACTATGAGCCTCCTCCAAATCTCCAAATATTTTTTTTAGAGTGTGGCTATGTTCAGTCTCCAGGAAAAGTTAAGGTTCGGGAGCTCATGGAGCAAGGAAGCAGAAAAACAACATAAGAAATTATTTTATGAAAAATGGATTACAAGGCCATTAAGTTGTAGATGTGTAGGAATGATTTTTGAAGAATAAGGATATTGTTTAGCGTAACCTTTTGAAATTTTGTTGGTTCTGGGTACAACGTCTTTGCTTCATGGGAAATCCAGCCATAGGGCAACACCTATCTAGGAAATTGATGGTTTTACTTATTTCAAAAACTTGGCATTTGCTGCTGATTACCACTAGAGGGAGCTCAAGATCTACATTTCATTCATCTGTGCTCAAAACTAAAAGATCACATTTTATGTTATCAGAAACTGGACCTCAAATAGAATAAAAAATGTATATTTTTTTAACCACTTCAGCCCCGGAAGGATTTCCCACTGTAGGACCAGAGCACTTTTTTGCGATTCGGCACTGCGTCGCTTTAACTGACAATTGCGCAGTCGTCCGACGTTGTCCCGAAACAAAACTGGCGTCCTTTTTTTCCCCACAAATAGAGCTTTCTTTTGGTGGTATTTGATCACCTCTGTGTCTTCTGATCACCGCTATAAACAAAAAAAAGAGCGACAATTTTGAAAAAAAAATATTTTTTACTTTTTGCTAAACTACATATCCAAAAAAAAATAATAAAAAAAATGTATTCATCAGTTTTGGCCGATATATATTCTTCCTCATATTTGTGGTAAAAAAAATTGCGATCTGCATTTATTGATTGGTTTGCGCAAAAGTTGCCGCATTTACAAACCATGAGAATTAATTTATGGCATTTTTACTATTTTTTTTTTTTTTACTAGTAATGGCGACGATCTGCATTTTTTGTGATATTGCAGGGGACATGTTGGACATTTTTGACACTTTTTTGGGACCAATGACATTCACACAGCAATTAGAAATTTAAATAGCCACTGATTACTGTGTAAATGTCATTGGCAGTTGTTGGGTTAATCTGCAGGGGGCGATCTAGGGGTTAACTGTGTTCCCTAGGCGTGTTCTAACTGTGTGGGGCCTGGGGCATAAGAGATCTAACTGATCATAGTGATAGGAATCAGTAGATCTCTCACATGCCGCCCGACAGAGCGGGGAACCACCGTGTTTACATCGGCGGTTTCCCGGTTTTCTTCTGTGCCGTGCGATCGCGGGTCACGTCTGACCCACGGCCATACTGCTGGAGAGTGCGGTGAGCACGAGAGCGTGCCGCCAGTAGCGCACTCCTGCCCGCTAGCTGTGCATGGGCGGGCCGCCGTTTATAAACGGCAATTCGCGCTATCCAGCCACTCTGCAGCAGTAAATGTACGTGAGCCAGTTGTTTTCCACCAGTTTAGATACTCACAGTACTTAAAGCGGGGTTCCACCCATTTAAAAGTCAGCAGCTACAAAAAGTGTAGCTGACTTTTAATAAACAGACACTCACTTGTCCCATGGTCCAGCAATGCGGCCGCCCGTACCACGCTTCTTTCTCTCTCCTCTCCACGGCGCCGGCATTGTAAGTGTGGCCACCCAGCTGTGACAGCTTGCGGCTTCACAACCCGGTGCGCACTGCACATGCGTGAGTCACACTGCGAGGTATGAATGGCAACGCAATGTTCTGGGACCTGTGACGTGTCCCAGCAGATTGCAGGGAGGGAGGAGGGAGAGGAGAACTTACGCTCTGGGCCGCGGCGCCATGAGCGGAAGTGGAAGCTGGGTACCTGTCAAAACTAGGTACCCGCCCCCCCCCCCCCAAAAAAAATGACATGCCAAATGTGACATGTCAGGGGGTAAGGGGTTATTAAAGCGTAAGTCCCACTTTTAGGTGGAACTCCGCTTTAAAGTTCGTAATGGTACTGATGGGTATACAGGTGTGAGGGATTAGTAGATTTATAAATAAAACCAGGCTAAATTTTTTTTTTTTTTAATGTGTGAAAGCTTTTACCTGTATATCCCAAATCTCCATAACTGGTGGTTGTCACATGTCATTGAAGTCTGATCAGTTCGTTTCATCTTGCAGCAGTCCGATTACTATTGAGAGATGCGTAAAGAATATCTAAACCCAAAGCAAAAATGTAATATATTGCAACTTAGTAGTCATTAGATGTGGTGGTTGTATTCGTTTTTTTCCTTTTCCTTTATTTTCATTCGGTAATCCTGGGTGGCTACACTCACTCTTTCCTTCTATTTATGGAGGGAGCCATGGCTATCACACAGGCTGGACTTCAAACAAGTCTTCCCTTTTTCACTTACACTCACCAGCCACTTTATTAGGTACACATTGCTAGTACCGGGTTGGACCCTCTTTTGCCTTCAGGACTGCCTTAATTCTTAGTGGCATAGATTCAACAAGGTGTTGGAAACATTCCTCAGAGATTTTGGTCCATATTGACATGATAGCATCACACAGTTGCTGCAGATTTGTCGGCTGCACATCCATGATGCAAATCTCCCATTCCACCACATCCCAAAGGTGCTCTATTGGATTGAGATCTGGTGACTGTGGAGGCCGCTGAAGTAAAGTGACCGCATTATCATGTTCAAGAAACCAGTAGAGAGATGATTTGAACTTTGTGACATGGTGCATTACCCTGCTGGAAGGAGCCATCAGAAGATGGGTACACTGTAGTCATAAAGGGATGGACATGGTCAGCGACAATACTCAGGTAAGTCAGATATACTGGTATAATAAATAGTAATTCTATTAAAATACCCAACCTGCCCTGATGTGTAATAAAATAAAGTATTTCCTAAAGTGAGGTATTTGCTGAAGCTGCTATGCCTGTAGGAGAAGGGAAATTTTCCCCACCCTTTGAAATGGAAAAAAATTGAAAGAACACAGCTCTGGCAGTCTCCCTCCGCCACTAACATAGGCAAAAAAGGACCTTCTTAGGTGAAGTGCAATAAACACAGTGTGGTGTGACCAAACTAAAATGACTAAACTAAAAAAATATAAAGTTAAAGTGCTCATCCAGTGATCCAATAATTCGCACTCATACACACGGACCTTTTTTTGACGCCGGCGTTTTCTGGCTTTTTTGCAGCTCTCCATGTTAGTCAATGGCCCAATAAAAACACAGACGTTTTTGAGCTGTAGATGGCGTCAGCGTTAGTGAGCTGAAACTAGAACCCACGGCCAGCGCATTCTGAGGCTGTAACATTTAGGCGTTTTTTACGCCGACGCCACAAAACGCTCACTAACGCCAACTAATGCCGTACCGGTCTTAACCGGCGTTTTTTGACGCCAGCGTTTTTAGGTTCAAAAATAGCAGAGGGATTATTTTTTTTTAAAAAACGCCTATTGACGCCGACACTCACTAATGCTCACTAACGCCGATGCATAACGCCGAAAAACACCGATTTTTTTTCCTTGACGTCGGGCCCGATATTTTGTTAATTTTTAAAGAAACGTCCGTGTGTATGAGGCCTAAATGTTAAATCCATCAAATGTTAGTGTCAGCAATAACACCAGAAAAAGCCTGTTGGACCCCAGACTGAAAAGCTGGTGGTCACCAATTTCTGGTGAGTAGGAAAGGAGAGGGGGAGACTGACACAGAGCACGCGTGGAATGGTTTTCATCACTGAAGCACCTTTCTTGTAGAAGTGAAGCACCAAGCGCTTTATATTTATTTGGACTGTAATGAACTATCATTTATTGCTGACACTAACATTTGATGGATTTAACATTTAGTTATCGGATCACTGGATGAGCACTTTAACTTTATATTTTTTTAGTATAGTCATTCATATGAGTCATTATATATGAGTGATAGCACTGTTTTTATTCATGCTAACGGGTTGGTCCTTTATTTTGGGGCACAAGTGATTGTGTCACAAGGTAAGGATTTTAGCACATCATTCTTTATTGATTGACATATTACCACTTCTTTCTTTTTTTATATATACTTTTTTCCTGCACCTGCACAATAGTGGTCACACCACACTGTGTTTATTGCACTTCACCTAAGAAGGTCCTTTTTTTGCCATGTTAGTGGCGGAGGGAGGCTGCCAGCTCTGTGTTCTTTCAATTTTTTGTGGATGAAGGCTGCCTTTTAGTTACACTAAGCCACAGGTTTTCATTGTGCACCATTACAACCTTCTAAATGCTGGCATCCTAACAACCAATGGCATCATCAGTTGATAAGGAGGATGTCAGTCACCTGCATAGCATCTTTGTTTGACCCTCCCTTGCCCCTCTTCAACAGCAATGGAATCACATTAGTTGAGTGATGGAGAAACATTGGAATACTAGTCAGTTCCAGTTGCAAAAGTGTATTTGCTTTGGAAAAATAAATCATCTCTAACGTTGGGTATCCTACATGGACTTGTGGATTTTGCTGCATTATGTAACACTATTAGAATAGCTTTTACATTTTAGAGTAGCTTAGGTGTCCGTTTATGAAACTGTGAACAGTTTATGAAACAGATATGATCAGGGGAGAGCATGTTCTCAGCTGATCATCTCCACACACAGAGAAGCTGTAACTGACTGACACAGAAATGGCCAGTGGTGAATTAAAGAGTGAAGAGAGAATCCTGATTATTGACTTCCTCCTTCCTCGGCCAGACCCCCCCAACACATTAACCAGGTCCCCCTGCCATGTTTAGGTGTATATACTGTATATACAGTATCTCACAAAACTGAGTACACCCCTCACATTTTGGTAAATATTTTATTCTACCTTTTCATGTGACGACACTGAAGAAATGACACTTTGCTACAATGTAAAGTAGTGAGTGTACAGCTTGTATAACAGTGTAAATTTGCTGTCCCCTCAAAATAACTCAATGTACAGCCATTAATGTCTAAACCGCTGGCAACAAAAGTGAGTACACCCCCAAGTGAAAATGTCCAAATTGGGCCCAAAGTGTCAATATTTTGTGTGGCCACCATAATTTCCCAGCACTGCCTTAACCCTATTGGGCATGGAGTTCACCAGAGCTTCACAGGTTGCCACTGGAGTCCTCTTCCACTCTATAACTACTGTCAGTTTTTTCTTCTGTTTTTTTTTTTGCATTAGCTAAATGTAGGTTTTAAAGTGATTGTAAAGCTACTTTTTTCCCTTAATTAAAATAACAAACACGTTATACTTACCTGCTCTGTGCAATGGTTTTGCATAATAGTCACAGTGTAATGGGTGTCATTGTACTGAACACAATGTTAAAAATATCATCACACTGATAAAAATGTAATGGGTGTCACTACTAGGGATGGGTCCCCGGTTCGAGTCGAATGCATGTTCGACTTGAACATCGGGGGTTCGCCTGTTCGACGCATCCCGAACATTATGGGGCCTTCTTGGGAACTCCAAGCGCCCCATAATGCATTCCAATGGCAGGGGAAATGCCGCCGCTGATTGGCCAAAGCATGCACATGACCTGCATGCTTTGGCCAATCACAGAGCACTCTGATGTGAGAGATATGATTGGCTAAAGACAGGGTGCCTTTAGCCAATCACTGCTCAGCAGCCTCAATCCATGCCCCAAACTATATAAAGCCGCTTGTACAGCTGCTCTATGTAGTATGTGTATAACGGCGAATAGAGAGTGAGCTAGTGGCTTGCAGGCAGTTTAGTGTAGCTAGCTGATTATTGTGCATTGTGAAAAATAGATAGATAGATAGATAGATAGATAGATAGATAGATAGATAGATAGTTCTGTATACAATCAGTTAGTACAGGCAGTTTAGTGTAGAGTGAAATGAATACTAGATAGATAGATAGATAGATAGATAGATAGATAGATAGATAGATAGATAGATAGATAGATAGAGCAATCTATATACAGTCAGTTAGTGCAGGCAGTTTAGTGTAGAGTGAAATATTTACTAGATATATAGATAGATAGGTCGATCTGTATACAGTCAGATAGTGCAGGCAGTGCAAGTATATAAATATACCTTCCTAATGTGTATATATATATACATAATTCAGTGCCTATATACAGCTAATTCAGTGTATAGTATATAACGTCCGTTCATGCAGTAAAAGAATATATATATATACATTCTAATTATATATATATATATATATATATACATATACAGCGTATTGAGTGTACACTATATATCATTGCATTTGGGGGTGTACTTATGGTATATAGTACACTTGACGTGGTGTCTTCTTAAAATATATACAGTCTAGTATATATATATATATACACAGCATATTGAGTGTACACTATATATCAGTGCATTCGGGGGTGTAAGATATATAGTACACTTGACATGGTTTATTAAAATCTATACAGTCTAATATATATATATATATATATATATAATATATATATATATATATAATCTGACATATCTAAAATT
>BLSH010473117.1:921559-940437 GCA_018402905.1 Glandirana rugosa | reverse complement strand
ATGAGTGCTGTGCAACCCTGAATGGTCCAGACGGATGGAGTAGTGGATGGTTGGTGGACGGCCACCCTGTTCCAACAAGGCTGCGACGTTAGCAAGGCGGTGGTGGAGTCATGTTTTGGGCCGGAATCATGGGAAGAGAGCTGGTTGGCCCCTTTAGGGTCCCCGAAGGAGTAAAGATGTCCTCTGCAAAGTATGTGGAGTTCCTGACTGACCACTTCCTTCCCTGGTACAGAAGGAAGAACTATGCTTTCCATAATAAAATCATCTTAATGCATGACAATGCACCATCTCATGCTGCAAAGAATACCTCTGCATCAATGGCTGCTATGGGGATAAAAGGAGAGAAAGTCATGGTGTGGCCTCCATCCTCCCCTGACCTCAATCCTATTGAGAACCTTTGGAGCATCCTCAAGCAAAAGATCTATGATGGTGGGAGGCAGTTTACATCCAAACAACAGCTCTGGGAGGCTATTCTGATATCTTGCAAACAAATTCAAGCAGAAACTGTCCAAAAACTCACAAGTTCAATGGATGCAAGACTTGTGAAGCTGCTATCAAATAAGGGGTCCTATGTTAAAATGTAACGTGACCTGTTAAAATGTTTAACAAGTTAAAATGTTGTTCAAAGTTTGATTGAAATAGCTTTTGATTTCAGTAAATACGCTGCAAACACAAAAAATGACAATTTTCAGTTCTTTACAACCTATAAAGTGTTTTGAGACTTAATGTGCGTAATAATTTGGAACAGTGCATTGTAAGTTTTTTATTTTGAAAAAAATACTGTTATCATTAGGAGGTTTGTTCGAATAAAATTTGAATTGTACTCTTAATATGATAACATGAGAATTATGCTGACTGTTGTTTACATCAATTATTTGGGCAAATGAGAAAAATATCATTGGCATAATAATTTGGAACAGGGTGACTTCATCCTGCCCTGATGAAGTCACGTGACGTAACGCGTAGGCTGGATTACACGATACTGGAAGCACAGTGAGAGGCGCTCTGACGCCGCTGTTTTGATTTTACATGCGTTTTACCATTTTACAAGTGTAAGCAGATTATATTGGGTTTAATAAAATACTAGTTGTTTTAACTTACTACACTATGGAGCCCCTCTGTTCTTTCCCTTACTACTGAGCTGTATGGAGCTATAGAGGAAAGGAAGGATTTGGTGATCGATCGGGATGATTGGTAACTAACAAAAGGAATCGCGAGGGAGAAAAGTGGAGTAGGAGAGCGTGACCCCAGGAAATCACTATATATATATAGAGGCGCATATCCTGATACATAGAGGTGAGAGTTCTGGGAGCACATACTGGATTGTGGCACTTATTGAGAAGCGCTTTGGGGTGAAGTGTTTATCCCCCTCCAAAGAGGCTCTCGCTGCACGAGTTGAGCATGGAATGCTTTGTTCATTTATTTGGAGCACAAGTCACTCATTATCACTCTAGCACTTTATTTAAAGGAGGACATTGATTTAAAGACTGTTTTAAATACTCACTTTCATCAATTGATTTTTATGCAATATTTATATTTTCTCATTTATATTTAGTTTTTTATCACTACTGTAAATTTATGGTCATTGAGATTGTTTACATACAAGAGAGTATCACTTCACTATATTTTATATATGTGTATACATAATATACTGGACTGCAGTGCAATTATATTCAGAACATATTAGTTTGTCTTTCACCACTAGAGGGAGCAATTTATATGTATTGGTTGATGTGATAGGCTGCGCAGTACCATCTACCATACCTGTTTGTCTGTTATATATCGTCATATATCAGGTACAGCAGCAACCTAGAGACACACTTCCTATCAAGTAAGGCGTAGTAGCGCGAGGGCACGTACACATAAAGTTGCAGAGTTCATCCTGCCAGAGCGAGCCGAGGATGAAACATCTTCAGGATACCTTGAAGAAAAGTTTGTGCAACGCCTTTACAGACCCTGGGAGGCTACCATGTCCTCGTGCTGGACAACGTGTTTCTGAAGCTTCGGTCGTTCAGAGGCAGGGCGGTGGAGAAGGCGGCCGGCTGACCGATGCCTTTAAAAAAAATTTCAGTCCTCGGCGCCCGGGCCTGATAGGTTCAAGCAGCCATCGTCAGCGTCTGCATCATATGGTGCAGGAATATATAGGGGCAAGAGCAGACCTGGAGACCTTTCCAACTGAGCATCCACTGAGTTACTGGGTCTTGAGGATAGACCACTGGCCGGAACTTGCTGAATATGCAATTGAGCTACTGGCCTGTCCTGCATCCAGCGTGCCTTCTGAATGGACATTCAGTGCTGCTGGAGGGTTCGTAACCGATCAAAGAGTGCACCTGTCCACAGACTCAGTTGATAGGCTCACTTTTATAAAAATGAATCAGTCCTGGATCAGCAGCTATCAAGCCCCTGATGCTGATGCAACTGATTCAATTTGCTAGGGATCTGGGATCCCTTTAAGACTGACACTGCTCCTATTCCTCCTGTCCATAATCTAGAATGATATTTTGTATTTAGGGCACCACCAACACCCAAGGCCCAATTTTTCTGCGCCAGTTTTACAGGGGCAGGCCATAACAATTTTTAAACTTATTTACAACAGCAGGGTCTGTTCCTGCGGCCAACAAGAGTACTGCAAGTGGTTACAGTGTTCTGGCAACGCCAACACCCAAGGTGCAATTTTTCAGCACATGTTTGAATGGGGCATGACATCACAATTTTTCAAATAATTTACAACAGCAGGGCCCGTTCCTGCGCCCAGCAAGAGTAACTGCAAGGGGTTACAGTGTTCTGGCACTACCAACACCCAAGGCCCAATTTTTTGGCACCTGTTTGACTGAGGCATGTCATCACAATTTTTAAAATAATTTACAACAGCAGGGCCCGCACCAAAATTAAAAAATGAAAAATTGCATGGGGGTCCCCCCAAAATCCAAACCAGGCCCTTCAGGTCTCGTATGGATTTTAAGGGGAACCCCACGGCAAAATTAAAAAAATTGACCTGGGGGTTGCCGCCAAAGTCCATACCAGGCCCTTCAGGTCTGGTATGGATTTTAACAGGAACCCCATGCCAAATTTTATTTAAAAATGGCATAGGTATCCCCCCAAAATCCAAACCAGACCCTTATCCGAGTACGCGGGACTGGCATGGCAGGAGGGGGTAGGGACAAGCGAGCGCCCCCTCCGAACCATACCAGGCCACATGCCCTCAACATGGGGAGGGTGCTTTGAGGTCCCCCTCAAAGCATTTTGTCCCCATGTTTATGGGGAAAAGAAGCTCATCCCCATAACCCTTGCCAGTGGTTGTAGGGGTCTGTGGGTGGGGGGTTTATCGGAATCTGGAAGCCCCCTTTAATAAGGGGGCCCCCAGATCCCGACCCCCCCCCCATGTGAATAGGAATGGGGCACATTGTACCCCTACCCATTCACTCAAAAAGGAGTAAAGTGGTACAAAAAAAGAAGAGGCAGTTTTTGACAAGTCCTTTATTGTGTAAAATAGCTCTTCTTCTTTCTTCCTCCATCTTCTGCCCGGGTCCTTCTTCGGGCCTTCTGCTTCTTCTTTCGGTCTTCTTCCTTCCTCTTTTTGTCTTCATCTTCTTCTTCCTTCTTCTTTCATCGTCTCCGCTCCCACTGCCGCAGCCGTGCAGTCCAGGGGGCGTCTCCCAGAATGGGCGGTCTGCAGTCTGATATTTATTTTATAGGTAAGGGCGGGGCCACCCAGTGACGTAGCCAAGTGGCCCCACCCCCTTCTGATGTCATTCGATGTCAATAGGTGTGGGTCACCCATTAAAGTCACCGGATGGCCCGCCCCTTATTATAAAAGGATTGTCAAACTGAAGACCGCCCATTCTGGGAGATGCCTCTGGATGGCACAGCTGCGGGAGGAGGGGGCGGTGAAAGAAGGAAGGAGATGAAGATTGAAGATGAAGAGAGGAAGGAAGAAGACCGAAAGGAGAAGCAGAAGACCAGAAAAAGGACCGGGGCAGGAGAAGATGGAGGAAGAAAGAAGAAAGGACAATAAAGGACTTGTCAAAAACTTCCTCTTGTATTTTGTATTGCTTTTCTCCTTTTTTGGTGAATGGGGGGCTTCCAGATTCCAATAAGCCCCCCACCCGCAGACCCCCACAACCACCGGCAAGGGTTGTGGGGATGAGGCCCTTCTCCCCATCAACATGGTGACAAGGTGCTTTGAGGGGGACCTTGTTGAGGGCATGTGACCTGGTATGGTTCAGAGGGGGGGCACTCGCTCGTCGTCACCCCCTCCTGCCATGCCATGGCTGCATGCTCGGATAAGGGTCTGGTTTGGATTTTGGGGGGACCCCAACGCATTTTTTTTAAATTTGGCGCAGAGTTACCCTTAAAATCCATACCAGACCTGAAGGGCCTGGTACAGACTTTGGGGGGACCCCCACGTCATTTTTTAAAACATTTTGGTGCGGGGTACCCCTTAAAATCCATACCAGACCTAAAGGGCCTGGTATGGACTACATTACAGCTGCGATAATAAATGACAAATTTTCCTTTGGAAATGTAATTTTGCTCTGGCACTGTTGTAAACATCACAGAGGTGCACCCTTATACGGGTAGACTACGGGGGACCCCCCCCCCCCATTTTTATTGTTTCTCTTTAAGCATTATTAAAATCACTGCTCCTGAAAAATCGATCAATTTAAAAACTTTTTTTGCATTGATACATGTCCCCTAGGGCAGGACCCGGGTCCTCATATACTTTAGGGCAATAACTTGCATATAAGCTTTTAAAATTAGCACTTTTGATTTTTCATGATCAAGTCCCATTGATTTTAAGGGAATTTGAATGTTCGCACAAATTTTTAGGCTGCTCGCAAGTTCTGGTGACTACACTGACCACAATACCTTGGTTGTTATTGCACTAAGCACAGTGTGATGGGTGTAAATGTGCACTGAGCATCCATGTAGCAGGTGTCAATACACTGACTGCCACTGCACTGATCATAGTGTAACACATATCACCAGGGCTGCTGATAAGGCAGTACAGCCAGCCCTCCTGTACTGTGACCCGGGCCCATCAGTTCAAAAGGGGGGCCCAGGCACCTGCTGAGCAAGAGGGCTGGCTGTACTGTCTTATTGCCGACACCAATCCTCTTCTGCCTCCCCCTGCAGCGCTACCAGCTTCTCCTCTTTCTCCCTCTGGCTACACTGCAGGGGGATTGGTTCTAGCGCATGCGTGGTTTCCATCTGCCCAGGCCCCCTTTCCCCACAGCGCTTCCGGTTTCCTTCCTCTTCTCTCCCTCCAGCAGCTGCTGCAGGCACACAGATGGATGTTTCAGGATGGAGAGCGGGTCAAGCGGACCTGTAAATATGCCATTTTCTGGCCCCTTCTTTCCTGATCAAACACAATGAGCGATTGGTACCAATTACTCATGTGTCCGTTCATCACGGAAGCATAGTAAACTGTATTTACAATGCTTCGGTTTGTGAATGAGCAGGAAGCATTAGAGTGCTTCCTATTCATTTATCTGCAGCTGAGGCAGAGAAAGGGACTGATAAACCTATGTCCTCTATTACTTTTAGCCGGGGGTAAGCTGTATGGGGCCCTGTGATTTCTAACAGCGGCACTGCATATCACTGCACCTAAGCAGGTGTCACCGCATTTCACAACATAGATTGTGTCACTGCACTGACTACATGTTCTCACCACTATGATCACAAACACACATCACTGATTATATCACCATTATAACCAACATGTGTCACTTTACAATAATGGCTATCATCACAGTGACCACCATGAAAAGTGAAAACACAAGCTTACACAAAAAACAATACAGTGTTCTCTTGAGATCAATTTCTGATTTTTATCTGAAAGTATGTGAAGACTGGGTTATTCTGTTCCTTCAGTTAAGTGATTTTCACCATGTGATGGAGCTCTTGTCTTGCTATTTGGATTTACTGTTTAGATTTGTTTTCTGTGTAAACTTTTTATTGGAAAAATCGTATCTTACTTTTTCATTGCCAGACACATTTCTCCATTTTTTACACACAAATTTAAGGTGGTAATAAAGTCAAAATGAAAAAAGGTGATGTATTGCAGCTTAGTAACCCTTAGATGTGGTGGCCACTTTAGATTTCTTTTTCTAGGCTTTTTTTTCTTCTATTTCACCTTTGGACAGCAACTGAAGCTGCACTTTGGCTAACATATTATAAGCAGTTAGAGTACACCGTGTTTTTCTCTTTTAAGATAAAGGTTTTACAAAAATGAATAAGAGCTGACCATTATAATCACCTCTGTCCGTGGTAAATTGTTTGTTTTAGCCTAGGTTCACATTGATGCGATTTGGCATGTGATTTGACATGTCAAATGGCATGCCAAATCGGCAGCTATTGCCCGCAATGGCGATTTCAGGTGCGATTTCAGATGTCTCTGAAATCGTCGGACTGACATGTGGAAATTAAATTGTGCGAGTATAACTGAACTCGCACTATATGGCCTCATACACACAGACGTTTTTTGACGCCGGCGTTTTCTGGCGTTTTTTGCAGCTCTCCATGTTAGTCAATGGCCCCATAAAAACACCAACGTTTTTGAGCTTAGATGGCGTTGGCGTTAGTGAGCTGAAACTAGAACCCACAGCCAGTGCGTTCTGAGGCTGTAACGTTTTGGCATTTTTTGACGCCACAAAACGCCAACAAACGCCAACTAATATTGTACCGGCGTTAACCGGCGTTTTTTTACGCCAACGTTTTTAGTTTGAAAAATAGCAGAGGGATGATTTTTTAAAAAAACGCCTATTGACGCAGACGCTCACTAATGCTCACTAACGCGGATGCATAACGCCGAAAAACGCCGATTTTTTTTCCTTGACGTCGGGCCCAACGTTTTGTTTATTTTTTAAGAAACGTCCGTGTGTATGAGGCCTATTATTCCCGCAGCAGTGTGAACCCAGGCTCAACCCTCTAACTGCTGTTTTTTCTGGACAGCTTGGTCTGTTAAAGGAAGTTGAAAAATAACAGATTTACTGGCTGGATCACCAGAGGAAAATAAAGGAGAAAAAGACTAAAAAACAAAGTGAATGCAACCACCATATCTAAGAATCAGTAAGCTTCAATTTAATGAATGTTTATTTTTGGTTTAATACTGCTTTAAAGTGGCATTAAACCCAAAACAAAAATATGTGATATATTTCAGCTTACTAGTCATTAGATGTGGTGGCTGCATTTGTTTTTTGTTTTTTTATTAGGCATTTCCCCTCTGTTTTCACCTGGTAATCTTCCCAGTAACACATCACCTGTATTATAGTGCCTCCACTCTGGATGAAGGCGCAATAGACAAACTTTTGGGCAGAAGCATTCTCTGTCTGGGGGGAGGGGAGTGTTAGGCTCGGTTGACACTGCCGTGACTTGGGATCCCACTTGTGAGACCCCAAGTCACATGACGTGTGAAATACCCCATCGTATAAAATTCAGTATACTAACCACAACATACAAGGCCATCCACAACATCACCCCCAGCTACATCACCAACCACATCTGCAGATATCACCCAAATCGTCCTCTCCGCTCCTCCCAGGACCTCCTGCTCTCTAGCTCCCTTGTCTCCTCCTCCCATGCTCGCCTCCAGGACTTCTCCGGAGCATCTCCCATCCTCTGGAACTCCCTGTCCCAGTAGGTCTGGTCAGCCCCTACCCTGCCTGTCCTTCAGGCGATCCCTGAAAACTCACTTATTCAGGGAAGCCTACCCCACCTCCACCTGAGAACTGTACCCAAGTCACCTCCATCACATCATTCCCCGCAGCTATTACCTTTTGTACCACCTCCCCCTCACTTTAGATTGTAAGCTCCAGAGCAGGTCCCTCCCATCTCCTCTGTATTGAATTGTATTGTAATTGTACTATCCCCCCCCTCTACATTGTAAACTGTTGGCGCTATATAAATCCTGTATAATAATAATATAAATGTTTGATTTTAGATTTAATACTGCTTTAAGTGACCTCACAGTAGGTATGAAAGTAGAGACATACTTTGCCATTAACCACTTCAAGCCCAGAAGGATTGCCCATGTTAGGACCAGGGCCCTTTTTCGATTCGGCACTGCGTTGATTTAACTGACAATTGCGCGGTCGTGCGTCCTTGTACCCAAACAAAATTTGCGTCCTTTTTTCCCCACAAATAGAGCTTTCTTTTGATGGTATTTGATCACCTCTGTGTCATTTCTGATCACTGCTATAAACAAAAAAAGAGCAACAATTTTGCAAAAAAAAAAAACAATATTTCTTACTTTTTGCTAAAATACATATCCAAAAAAATATATAAAAAAACAAATTTATTCATCGGTTTTGGCCGATTTATGTTCTTCCTCATATTTTTGGTAAAAAAAATTGCAATCAGTGTTTATTGATTGGTTTGCGCAAAAGTTACTGCATTTACAAACCATGAGAATTCATTTCTGGTGTTTTTACATTTTTTTTTATTAGTAATGGCGGCGATCTGCGATTTTTATCAGGACTGCGATATTGGGGCGGGCATGTCAGACATTTTTTACACTTTTTTGGGTCCAATGACATTTATACAGCGATCAGAAATTTAAATATCCACTGATTACTGTGTAAATGTCATTGGCAGTAAAAGGGTTAACCTGCAGGGGGAGATCTAGGAGTTAACTGTGTTCCCTCGGCATGTTGTAACTGTGAGGGGGCTGGGCTACCAGGGGCATAAGAGATCTAACTGATCCCAGTGACAGGGATCAGTAGATCTCTTACATGCCCACTGACAGAGCGGGGAACCGCCGTGTTTACATCGGTGGTTCCCCGTTCTTCCTCTCTGCTAGGCAATCGCGGCTCGCTGGTGGAGATCGAGTCCGCCTGAGCTGCGGCCACACTCCTGCAGATTGCAGCGGGCATGAGAGCGCGCCGGCGGCGGCACGCTCCCGTCTGCTAGGCGTGCACGAGCGAGCCACCATTTATAGGCAGCGATTCGCGGGACGCAGCCACATTGCAGCAGTAAATGTACGTGACGCGGTCTGCAAACAGTTCCCTGCCCCTGCAATCCCCACTTTGGGGGAAGCTCTGTGTGCTTCCCAGATAGAAATCCTGATGCAGCAGGCCTCACAAAATTTGTCTTTAGTTCAGTCTATAGTGCAGACAAACTTAGAATAAATATTAGTGCAGCGCTCAAAATGATATATGAAAATGAAAAGCGATATAGGACCTTAATATAAAATAAGATCTTAATATCACAGGTAAACTATCTCAAAGTGCTGGTAGGTCCATCAAATAATGTATCGGTGATAGAATAACAAAAGATCCACGTGGATGTGAATAGAAGCAGAAATACTGTACAAACTAATTTAAAATGGATGTCATATCTAAAATGGAGCATATAAAGCTAACTATAAAAGACTATTTTCCCATACATACAAGTAAACCAAAAACAAAATATATGTGAAAAAATCTCAAACATTAAAAATGTGAGTGCTGCCTTCTGCGGGAAACTTTCAAGTTGTCCAGCAGAGCAGGGATACTGTCCTGGGGAGAGGGTCAGACTGACTACAGCTTCGGCACCAAACTGCTTGCCTATCTGATGTGGTCTGACATGCATCGGGAACCTGTTCTTTGAAGGTGGAACCTTTCTACCCAACTCAGGACTAGTGGATTTCCCTATCAATTGTCTGAGAGTACGGGACATGATTGAGGTGATTCCTCATAACTACCTGATTGACTCAATACACACCAGTATATGAATCCACACCTTTTGGTAAGCGTGCTGACTTTACAATATGGTGGCGGACCACACAGTGAGCAGGGTTGTTCAACCATATTTAGTTTCTTCACAGGTGATCTCTATTCAACTTATGGGACTTATCTCCTATGATGGACTGTTATACACTAAAACATTTTTGATTTATTTATGAACTTTGGTTGAGAACCTTTTGAATTATACCCTATCACTTATTTTCAATGTTTGAGATCTTTTCAAATATATTTTGTTTTTGTTTTATTTGTATGATCCGCGTCGGCCACTAGGCTGCTATAGACCCTATAAATGTAAATAAAGTGTTGACACTGAATAGCCATTCCCAATAAAAACTGCTAGTATGCCAGAAAGGAAGGTAGGCCTTCAATACCCTATCCAGTGACCTGGTTTCAGCTTCAACTGCCCTTCCTGTTGCTACATTCGCTTGGTTTTACCATTAATTAATGTTCTTTCCCAGAAATTAGAATTATCAAATACCATTTTCTACCTTGATAAAGGGGTCATTAGGCAGCACAGATTCTCCAATGGACACCCATTCAGAGAGTGACTGCAACAATGACAGTTTGGCTCTATGATTGGAGCCTGGTCCATATGCATCCTACCCTCCTTCCCATTCAGCCACTTACAATTTGTTCCACACCTAAAATGTGCAACAATGCATGCAATACCTTACATAGATAGAAGCAGGGGCGTCACTAGGGGGTGGCTACTGGGGATACAGCCCCGAGTCTGGGGCCTATAGCCCCGAGTCTCTTACCGGGTGGGTGCAGATCTGCAATTTGCAGGTATGTCCCAGTCTGGAATGCAGTAGGCAGGGGCAGACTGAGCCATAGTAGCGCAGGCTCCAGCTCTACCCTCGCCTCCACCTAAAGTATGGGGAGGCACTCTGGGTACCCTGATGTATGGGGAGGAACTCTGGGGACCCTGATATATGGGGTGGTTCTCTGGGACCCTGATTTATAGGTGGGTTCTCTGGAGACCCTGATGTAAGGTGGGGCTCTCTGTGGACCCTGATGTAAGAAAGAGGCTCTCTGTGGACCCTGATGTAAGGAAGAGGCTCTCTGTGGACCCTGATGTAAGGAAGGGGCTCTCTGGGGACCCTGATGTAAGGAAGGGGCTCTCTGAGGACCCTGATGTAAGGAAGGGCCTCTCTGGGTACCCTGTTGTAAGGAAGGGGCTCTCTGGGGACCCTGATGTAAGGAAGGGGCTCTCTGGGGACCCTGATGTAAATGGGGGGCTCTCTGTGGACCCTGATGTAAGGGGGATCCGCACTCGGAAATGTAACGATATTTATACTTATATGTATATATATATATATATATATATATATATATATATATATATATATACACACGCACACATGTATATTATATACATGTTTATTTCCGCTCCAGTGTATGACTCTACTTAGCTGTTATGGGCTCTAGCCCCAGATCTTTTGTAGACCTAGCAACGCCCCTGGATAGAAGCATGCATTACTGCATGTATGTAGGTGGGAACCAATTTGCAAAGAATGTAATCTTGTGGCACAATGCTATACTGTAGGAATAATAGATATTATGTCCACATCATTGCACAATACTGCAATTGCATGTATTAAGTTATGGCCACTTCCAACTACATACTACCCTCTACTACACACAATCATGGTTTGCCTTTTTAGCAACTAATAATGACATTTTGGGAGATTGTCTTTTGTTAATTGTGTAGGTAAAATTACATTTATTACCCAGCTAAGTCTCTATAGTTAGTATTATTTACTTCACTGCTTTTTCAGGAAATACTTCAACTGGATTTAACAATGCCTGCTGTACTCAACATGAACACTTATTTATACAACATAGGGAGTTGCGGGTGCTAAGACAGAGTAAGCTAATATCCAGCATCATTCTGTGAGTGTGACTGAAATAATTAACGAAGTAAACAGAGCTGTCTTGACATTCAAGGAAACCTACAGCAGCAAATCTCGCCCTCTAGATGAAGATATAAAAACATAGGCGAGTTCCTGTTTTGTTAGTTTAGCTAGTTGTGCTAATATATCTGTCTACCCATAAGCCCATGCTGCCAGTGATATGAAGGGTTTGGAAAAGGAAGCTGACCGGAAATAATTTCCTTCCTTGACATTTAGAAGTACATATAATCTTTCCTTACTACTTTTTAAAAAAATCTAAACTAATGAATACATAGTATTTATGTGTAGGTGTTGCTAAAAGCATTCTAAAATTATTTTGTTAACGCTCTTTATCCAAGTATAAAACAGAGAGGTAACTGGAAGTATGGATACAATTTTCATAAAATTATTCTTTTGCCATGTAAACCTGAAATATTACATATTCAAATCTTTATGCTTTTAAACCAGCAGGTGGAGCTGTATGCTTATTTCACATGTTTTCCTCCATGTATTTTTCTTTCATGCATCTCCTTACCTCCAGAAAAGTCTGTGCCCCCTTTATTAATGTACCCCCTTTTACTAAAGTTCACATCAGGGTGTGAATGAGTATGGGGTACATAGCACCCCTACTCATTCACCATAAAAATGGGCAAAGTAAAAAAATCAAAACAGTCCTTTATTAAAAAATGTCCCCCAAAGTAAAACCAACATAAATCATGATAAACACCAGCCTCCGACCTGCAAGCAAAAAGAAAAGCCTGATCCACACCGACAATTGGCTCCCCCCGACTGACCGCTCCACTGCTCACCTGCCTCTAAATAAACTAAGGGGAAGGGTCACCCAGTGACATCACTGGGTGACCACTCTCTGGTGACATCTTTGACCCAGCATGCCCTGGTTGATGATGTGACAAGGGGTAAGGTCGCCCGCTGAGATCTCCGCCAGATGGCATGAACCAAAGGTTGGGCGCGAACCGGGCTTTTTTTTTCTTGCGTCCGCTATTCATTGTGATTGATCCTGGATTTACATCAGGGGATTTTTTTGGGGGGGCAGCTTTTTTTCATAAAGGATAATGTACCTCATACTAACTCACATAGGATGGGGCAGGGATCTGGGGGACCATTGTTAAAGGGGGCTTCCAGATTCTGAAAAGTCACCACCCCCCCCCCCCCGCACCTCCACAACCACAGGGCCAGGGTTGTGGTGAAGAGACATTTGTCCTCATCAATATGGGGGCACCCCCTCTCCAAAGCCCTCCCTGATATATTTCAGGAGGGGGAAGAGCTCACTTGTCCCCCTCTTTCCTGGCCTGCCAGGCTGTGTGCTCAGAAAGGTTCCCAGGGCATGGTATCGATTGGGGGGGGACCCCCACTCTGTTTTTTTTTTATAATTTATGCCTGCTCTTCTTTGTTTACATTCTGCTGTCAGCGGGGAATGCCGCTGACAGCAGATGAGTTACAGCTGTTAAGGACACTGACGGCTGCTGGTTGTTTGACAACCAGATGAAATGCACTACATTCTTTATTTATTGCATGCCTGGATCACTACTTATTTAGCTTAATAATTTATAATTTATAATTGTTGATATACTAATTTCCTTTAGAGAATTAACTTTTATAAATACCGCATTAAGGGATAGTGAATTGACATTTTCAGTATCGTATCCGATATTTGGAAGAAAATGTATCAAGTGACCCAAATACTGCATGTGATAGCCTTTAATGAATTGACCCCACTATTACTTAACTGCTTCCCGACCGCGCGCCGTCTTTTCACGGCGGCAGTCGGGGAGCTGGGCGCGAATCGCCATAAATAAATGGCGATTCGCATTTTGGCCACCACAGGAGTGTGCCCGCGGCTCGGGCGGACCCGATGTCCGCCGGCGAGCCGCGATGAGCGGCTACAGGGAAAAGAAGGGGAACCGCCGATGTAAACACGGCGGTTTCCCGCCCTGTCAGTGGGGCATGGGTGATCTACTGATCCCTGTCGCTGGGATCAGTTAGATCTCTCATGCCCATGTTAGCCCAACCCCCCCACAGTAAGAACACACCCAGGGAACACAGTTAACCCCTAGCTCTCCCCCCCAGGTTAACCCCTTCACTGCCAATGACATTTATACAGTAATCAGTGGACATTTAAATTTCTGATCGCTGAATAAATGTCATTGGTCCCAAAAAAGTGTCAAAAATGTCCGACATGTCCGCTGCAATATCGCAGTACCGCTAAAAATCGCAGATCGCCGCCATTACTAGTAAAAAATAAAAAAAAAATAAAAACCCCAGAAATGAATTCTCATCATCCGTAAACGCGGCCACTTTTGCGCAAACCAATCAATAAACGCCGATTGCGATTTTTTTTATCGCAAATATGAGGAAGAATATAAATCGGCCAAAAACGGTGAAAAAAAATGTTTTTTTATATTTTTTTTTTTGGATTTGAATTTTAGCAAAAAGTAAGAAATTTGGGTTTTTTTGCAAAATGGTCGCTCTTCTTTTGTTTATAGCGGCGATCAGATACCACCAAAAGAAAGCTCTATTTGTGGGAAAAAAAGGACGCAAATTTTGTTTGGGTACAACGTCGCACGACCGCGCAATTGTCCGTTAAAGTGACGCAGTGCCGAATTGCAAAAAGTGCTCTGGTCCTAAAGCTGCAAAACCTTCCGGGGCTGAAGTGGTTAAGGGGTATAGGTGCTGAAGTAATACATTTTTAGAGAATGTAAGATTCTGTGAAATCTTTCTACTGCTTTTAAATGTTTATTAGTAGAACAAAGATATTGATTTCTAAACTGTAAAATTTAATATAAAGTTGTGGGCTGTCCTGGGTGGATAGACAGAAGCTTCACAATTCTGCTGACAACACCACTCAGCAAAGCCAGTAGCAGTGCTGCAAGACCAGAGAGCATCTAATTTTTGCTGCTTTATAGTAAATACCTACTAACACCAAGAGCTCTTTAGCTGGGAACTAACTGACCACTAATGTATAAGGGAAACTTCACAACTGTGCAAAGATGTTTTTTTTGTACATTTCAAACTTCCTGCTGAGTAAAAAAGGGTCAACCATATTTCACAGTCTGAAGCAATTCATTATGACATGTACAATGGACAATTATTATCATACAACATTAACCTAATGAAGCTAGATAAAGCCAATGTTAGATGAAGGGGGGTATGGCTAGATCATACAAAACAGCTTACAGTATGTGGAAATAAGAATTTTCATAAAACAGCATGGTGGCGGATAAAAAAAATGTAGTCATTAAATATTGTGGTCTAAGGAAAACATCAAGAAATTACCTTAAGGCTTGGTTCACATATATGTGAATTGGATGCGTTTTTATAACCGCATCCAATTTGCATAACGTGAATCGGCCCGGCTTTCAATGGAGCTGGTTCACACAAGTGCGGAGCTGCATCGGTGAGCTTTTTAAAAGGGTCCTGTGCAAATTTTGTGTCTGGTTCCGGTGCGATTTAAGGTAAAAATTTGCACTTGAATCGCACCTGAACCGGTGGATAGAACCGCACAGCACTGCCACACTGAAACCGTGGCCGCATATGTGTGAACCCAGACTTAGAGTGTAATATTTCTGCAAATTAGATTTGTTGTTTGGAACTGTTAATTTATAATGTATCTAGTACAGGGTCAAATACCAGATACATTAACTATCCATAACAAAAATGCTTTTTATAAATCTCAGTGTGTATGAACATAAAAGAGAAGTTCAGCATACCTAGGTGGATGCAGCATTGGTCCTATGCTGCATCTGTCCCCCACCAGCTCTAAGACTGAGAACCGAGCAATCAAAGGCCGCTGATCACTCAGTTCTCAGAGCTCCGTGAGCAGGGAGCTGGTGACTGAAGCTCACCGCTGTCTGCTCCCCCCGCCCTTTGGGGTCACTGGGCTGTGGAAGGGGCGGGAGCGGCTAGCTGAGGCTCTCAGCGGCTCACTGAGAGGCTGAGCCAGGTTCCGGTCCAGGGTTGAGGGCAGATCCCGACCATATTGTAGCAATCTTGCCCCAGCCTGGACCAGCTCTGTGGAGTCAGCCAACAAGGGTCACAGGACTGCGGAACAAAATGCACTCCTGTGATCCACAGGAGAAGTACAGCCAAAAAACAAATAATTTCCCCAGATAGGATGGCGGGACTTTAAGGGCACGAATAACATAAAAAAAGTAGGTATAAAAACAATTTTTATTATAATACACAAATATAAAAATTCATATTAATAAAAGGTGAAATATATAAAATACATATAATTGTACCAAAGACCACAAAGGTCTAGAAATGGATGCATTCACATATTGCTGCATATACGAGCCGACATGTTTCAGAGTACTTATCCACTCCTTCTTCAGGGTGTACAATGCAGTTTGTTAGTATCTTGAAGAAAATACAAAATATACAATGATCAGACACTAGTAACAAGGATACTGTATATCAGGACAAACAGAAAGGGAAACTAGGAGTGAAATTACATATGATGCAGTGTAATAGCCGCACCGTCACCAGATGCATGAGACCATCCAAGGATGGTAGTGGAAGAGGAAAGGGGGAGATCAACCAGAAAGATGAAGAATGCAAGCAGCAGCAGGATACAAGTGAAGGCAGGGAAGAGGAGGAGGGTCCACAAAAGACCAAACTGCCTGACCCTGAAGGATCTCCTCCTCTCCTCTCCTCTTCTCTCTCCTGTGTGCACACTGGGACCAAGGATGGGCCCTATCAAACAAAGGACAGGAGTGTATTGCATTCCTCTATAGATGTTGCAGTATTCAAGTAAGGTCTATATAAGCAAAGCAGCATATATTCATAGTAGAAAGCCAGCACAGACAAAAGCTAATATATATATATATATATATATTTATTTTATTTACCTGAAAAGGTAAGATAGTATCAACTGTCAAGTTGCCCAAACAGGAGTAGGAATGGTAACCACCTATTTGGATCAGATGACTTTAAATATGAAAATACTCTCCAGCTAGATACTTAGATGGCCCAGAGTCTGGGATGAACTTCCAAAACTGCCTTGCTGCTTTCAGTCTGAAACAGCAGGAGTGTTAGTGAGCTCAGTAAAATAGTTGATTGAAGAAAGCTGCATAGCAGAGTGAGGAAAATTTCTTACCTAGCGTTAGACTGTCTATGTGCATGGACAGCATATCCACTCTCACCACATGAGAGCCGTACACAGTCCAGCAAAGTCTGGCATTAAATAGCGTCAGCAATCACCTGATCAAAGTGAATGGGCGGAACTAGGCTCCCCAGGTGGAGGAAAATGAATTCCTCCTAAGCCAACCTAAATAGGTCCCCTGAGTGAGCAGCGCACGGCGCCGCCCCAATCCATCACTCGCATGGGGATCGACGGGGCTGCGTCCTGCGTCGTACGCCCACTGACACACAAGCGCAGGTCCAGGGGTCGCCCTAGTGATGTGGAGCAGCGGCGGAAGTTGCCCAAAGGTCATCCTGTCGCTGTGAGTGGAGAGCGCGTCACAAGGGGGAGCACATAGCTGCTTCCCTGATGGCGAACAAGTGGGGCCAAATAGATGGCCACCACGGGACCTGCAAAAAAACAGTACTCACTCCCCAGGTTGCGATGGGATATCGCAAAATAGGGGACGGTGGACCGAATGGCCCACGCATGCCGGGGATGCACACAGAACTGGAATTGAAAGAAAAGGGAGAATGGTGACAACATAGAGGTGACACCGGAAATGAGGTAAACCTGACAAAGGATGATGGTGACCCAGATGGGACGGTTCAAAACACTAAAGGCCAGCAAAGGCATCACACTGCACATACCCCGTCCAGATGAAGAAGGCACGGGGGCCCCAAATCCACAGGAAGGGATCAGAGGTCAAATGATCTTGGAAAAAAAAATGGGTCCACACATGTTGGCATGTTGATTACACAGTGTTAAAGCGATTTTTACCTAACACACTTATACACTTAAGGATAAATAAAATAAGTGATTACAAGCTTTTGTCTATACTAGAATCAACCAGTGCTGTTGCGGTTATTACGAATAAAATCAATAATCAATGACACCTTTGCTAAATAAAAACAAAGATCTAATTTATTTTTACATAAAAGAAGCTAGTCACTAATGAAATACAACCAAATATGGGGTAAATGTTACAATCTTAAAAGTATCAAAATTATCGCTAAAATACTAAGTGAGGAATACAAAAACAAAAATGGTTTTGCCATGTAAAAACAGAAGGTTACTAAGGAAAGAAAGGAAAGAGAAAAAGAAAAGAGCGGGAAAAAGAATTATGGTGACAAAAATAAAGCCTTACGTCTCCATGGTGTAACAAACCATCAAACAGAAATTGTAAGGCTGTTCTCCTGCTTTTGTGCCCTCGCTCTGTCCACGCCCACCCATCCAGGTAGAGGCCTTCCCTGATTGGCTGGAGTTGCATTGACTTCTGATTGGCCAGAATTGAAGCTTGTTGGTTTTTAAGCTCAGCACAAGAGGCCAGGTATTAAAACCACCACCCGTTCCCAAATTAACATGTTAAGAATTTGCCTTAGCTGGAGACATGATGTCTGAGTGCCTCTCCCGAAGACAACAGGGTAACTTCTTTAGTATGTTAATAAGAGGACAAAGAACTGTATAAGAAGACAAAGAACACCTTCATTATTATGCAAGCAGGGCCGATCCTAGGGTCACAGACGCCTGGGTGCAGAAATATTTCTGGCGCCCCCACATGGGCGTGGTTATCTTGTTAACTCCTCCCCTTTACAAATGTTTCCATGGCAGCGACGTAAACACAGAGATGCTGCCCTAAGGAGTCTGTTACCTCAATATCCTCCCACAATCTCTTAACAATAAACAATGGTCAGAGACTGCAGACATGATACAGGAGATGGTCAGAGACTGCAGACATGATACAGGAGATGGTCAGAGACTGCAGACATGATACAGGAGATGGTCAGAGACTGCAGACATAGTACAGGAGATCGGCAGAGACTGCAGACATGATACAGGAGATGGTCAGAGACTGCAGACATAGTACAGGAGATCGGCAGAGACTGCAGACATGATACAGGAGATGGTCAGGGACTGCAGAAATGATACAAGAGATGGTCAGAGACTGCAGAAATGATACAGGAGATGGTCAGAGACTGCAGAAATGATACAGGAGATGGTCAGAGACTGCAGGCATGATACAGGAGATGGTCATAGTAAAGACGTCAGGGACTGGTAGAGGACATAGTACAGACGTCAGAGACGGCTAGAGGACATGATACAGACGTCAGAGACTGGTAG
>BLSH010473117.1:884075-902919 GCA_018402905.1 Glandirana rugosa | reverse complement strand
GAAAAGTGGTGCAGACACTGCTCCAAGCCAGGAAGGCAACGACCAATAAGGTCTACAATGCAGTCTGGAAAAGATTTTCATCCGTTGCCCTGGAACAATCCTGGGACGCCTCATCCCCCAGCATCCCTCAAATCTTGGACTTTCTCCAAACGGGGCTTGAAAAAGGTCTGAGCTCAAGCACGCTGAGAGTCCAAGTCTCAGCACTCTCGGCCATGACAGGTATCAGGTTGGCCATGCAGCCGCTCGTCATCCAGTTCCTAAAAGCCGCCATGAAAATCAAACCCCCCAGGAGGTCCTCATTTCCAACTTGGGATCTATCAACAGTCCTGGAAGCTCTGTCTCATGAGCCCTTTCATCCTCTACAGTCCTCATCCTTATGGGATCTGACCCTAAAAACAACATTCCTCATCGCTGTGACCTCTGCAAAAAGGATATCAGAGATCCAGGCACTAATGACCAAAGAACCTTACCTGGTATTCTATGCGGATAGGGTAGTACTAAGGCCGGCGGATCGCTTTGTCCCTAAAGTAGCATCATCCTTCCACTTTAATCAGGAAATAGTGCATCCAGCATTATCCACAGATCAAGGCGAACCACACCCGCTAGACGTCAAAAGCACTATCTTAGCATACCTGGAGGCAACGGCTCCCTTCAGAAAATCGGATAGTCTATTAATCATTCCGCATGGTCATAGAAGAGGTCAAGCAGCATCTTCACGCACCATTGCGACATGGCTGGTGAGGTCCATCAAGAAAGCATACTCTTCCTGTCAAGTCTCAGTACCAGAGGGCTTAAGGGCGCACTCCACCAGGGCAGTGGCAGCATCATGGGCAGCTTTTTGCGGAGTGTCCGCAGAAACAATTGGTAAGGCCGCAACATGGTCCTCTAGAAATACGTTCATGACACATTACAAAGTAGACCTGGCACAATTAACTACCGTAGAGTTTGGGAAGTCTGTGTTACAGGCAAACTCATCGGATACCTGCTAAATAAATTTACTTTCTGACACCCACCCAGTCTGCGAGTTATTTCCCATGTGTATGCTGCCATGATACGACAGGAAAACGGAAAATTGTATACTCACCTTTCCGTAATTTTCCTTTCCTGTCGTATTCCATGGCAGCATACAAACACTCACCCTCTGTTTAGGTGATATATACAGAGAATACTGGGAGGGGGTCACCTGATTCTTTTATAGCTATGAGATCCTATCAGGTTGTGGGGGCGGAGTCACAACCCATGTGTATGCTGCCATGGAATACGACAGGAAAGGAAAATTATGGAAAGGTGAGTATACAATTTTCCGTTTTTTAACCAAGTCCATATTTTAACTATGTACATTATTTACTATGTGGAGTTACACATTTATTTTCGCTGTTACAAATCCTCTAGGTTAGGCCTTGCTGAGTATAAACAAGGATTTACTTAGTATATAAGGCAAACTCATCAACAAAAAGTTAATGTGTGTCCTGATCAGCGCTCCTAGTATGCCAATCAATATATAAAACATAGATTATACCTCTGAGATAGCTGCTGCTATAAATAGAAAGAAAATGCTACATAGATCAATATTATAGTATAAACATATTGCACTACAATATCTCAAGCAGGGCTGAATCAGATGTATCACAGAAATTAAATAAACCCAAAACAGGGTTGTCAGTCCACACCCAATTTGTTAATGTGTAGAAAAAACTCTTGCGATATTCGTGTATCCTACTCAGTGGTGTTTCAGGTTATTCAGTATTTAATTTCTGTGATACATCTGATTCAGCGCTGCTTGAGATATTATAGTGCAATATGTTTATACTATAATATTGATCTATGTAACAAGGATTTACTTACTGTGTTACGCTAAAAAGAAAATCCTTCTTCACTGGAAATCTCACCTGCCGCCTATTGTGTCCTCCTGGGAGTCCTCCATCTACCTATGTATACATTGACTTTTTCAAGTAGGAACTGTTAGAAAAACTTTGATAAAGTTTAGATGCCATAAACGGACAGTAGATCCCGTTATTCTTCCTCTACCCTTCCCTTCATCTCTATCCACCTTTTTTCCATTCCATCTTCCCTTCTTTTTCCTTGGCATCACTCCTAGTTTTTTTGCTTTAATTCAGTAAGTTCTTATGGAGGAAAAAATGCCTGTATAGTATGTGCAATGGATTACACTGTAAGGTATGCTTTTGTTGTTCTTGGTTATTGTCTTGACTGACATGCAATGGTACATCTTAAAGAAAACAAATTCTCAGTTTTCAAACACCCAACACCATTCATGAAAGATGCCTTCTAAAGAAAGCTGACAATCAGATAATGAACTGTAATAAAGTATTACAAATGCTAATAGTTGCATATACAAGCACATTGGATTGACACATGTAGTTTTTTCTTTCATTACTTTTTCTGAGTTTGTTGATGGCATCTTTCAAAACAGTACTCAATGACATCTTACAACCTAAAGCCATCTTCCTAATACAATCGACCAATAATCCTAACCGAACTTGAAATGCCAAACTCTCTAATTAGTTACTGACCTAAAGAGGCTGCCAAATGGTAAACTGTTTCAGCTGACTTGGCTTTTTTTCCCTTTAGAAAATGTTCCATTGCCCTTGCCAAAAGAGAAGCAGAAGTGCATATGTTATATGGTTCTTCATGCAAAAACCTCAGAACTAAGTCGATTTGGATGTCTGCTCCATTGTAATACTGCCTTAACCCCAATGTGGCTCTTATTATATTCGTAGGTGCCTCCAAGGCACAAAGCTAAATAAATGTTAAAAGATAACTATGTTTTTTTTTTTTTTCCTGTTAAAATTTAATATAAACCTGTAGCACCCGTAGATAGTGGTATTTAGGTTACAGGGTAGATGTACAGGCTATAGTTGCCGACCAGGTCAATTTACAAAGCATTTGGTCAGTGACCTAACATTAGTTACCATTATGTGTGTGACAATGTTAGCTTGTATAATGATCAGAAGTAGTCTGTTCACTCTTCCCAGGAAATACAACTATTTTTTTTATACTTTTTTTGTTCTGAGATAAACACAAGTTTACACCAACACAAGGAAATAGATATTTTCTAAGATTCATGTTGATAGCGCTGAAAATGGTAACTAAACAGGCTTTAGTGGGAATGAGTGAGAAAAGCACAGCACATAATCTAAGATTAAGGCTTCGTGTCTGTGACAACATTTGATGGATTGTAATCACTAAACAATCTCATTGCTTTAAGTAACTTTTCCCATGCAGCTATGTTTTAACTTCAAATTCAACTTCAAACTAATTATAATAATATACAGTAAATGCACTATATTACCAGGTTAGTTTTTATCTATATGGGAAATGTTTTAATAAGCAGTAAAGGTGTTCCATATCTTGTTAAAAATATATTAGCCCTAAGTTTAACATAAAAAAAAAGGATTTGAAAAAAGCTACAGTCACATCAAGCAATAGCCCCTGGCTGAAAAGGAAATGGTGGACTTATTCAGGAAATCATGAAATGACTCGGACTCAAAGGTGAACAAAAGCAAAGAAAAGATTTTTTGTCTTTCTTAACTTGGCACATGTGGACCATTAGGCAAATCTCTAGAGCTTTGCAGTAAATAGTTAAAAAAAGTCATTTTTGGTCTTTCGCCACAGGTTATAACAGTTCTTTTCCTAAATCTCTAAAAGCAACAACTGAAATGAGCTTTATTATTTATCTTCTCCGGTTGTGACTGGCAAAGCATCATTCTTCAAATCACTTTATGAGCATAAGCAGAAACTTGCTACCAAACCAGCGTAATCAATAGATATTAGTACGATAACATTAAGTACAATACTGCAATTATATATGTTCACCTATAACGCAAACTTACTTAACACTCTTAAACAAAATGTTATCTGTGCTAGGGTCCAATTAACATCTTCTCCAAGTTTTTAATTTATTTAATATTTAATTTAAACAAAAGTTCTAAAAACAAAAGCCAAGACCGCAATACCTATCAAAAATGGTGTGGAGCCACAGGGTAAATAAAAAAATTGTAAGAAAAAAAAACAACCTCCTTAAGGGGGTACACACTGGAAGAAAATGGGCAAACTATTATTCAATTTTGCTTGTTTCACAGCAAGTTGGAACCAAGGAAGGAAATAATATATGAAAATTCTCATACAACAAAGGCCTTTTTTGTTGTTTATTGTTTCTAATCATGCACAGGCTTATGTTTCTGACTTTTCTCGTATGAAAATTGCACCAAAACAGTACACATTAAATGAAAATTGTTTGTTCTGTTCCCGTACAAGAAAGTTTCCAAAATTTTCTTCAGCAAGGTTGGAATAAGCTGTCTAAAGTTGTGTACATGCTATCAGAAAATTGTAAGATTGTTCCTCAGACGAAAATAGATACAGTACATATACAGCTGTGTTCTGGATGTGGGATGTATATTTCCCACACTTGGATCAATATTGGGTTGGGCTGAGTGGTGCTCCAATTTCACAGGGAGCTTTTTACTCTATGACTGAATACAAAACCCCCTCTGATTGGCTTGTAGGCAGATAGCCTACCATGTTTGAAGTTAGCATGCGGCTGACCAGGTTGGGAAAGAAGGGGTTAATGTATGTGCCCCCTTCCTTTGGTGTTTGTGAGTTCTCCTCTGGGGCCCAGCCTCCCTCCTGTGTGATATAAAGGGAAGAGGCAGGGATCCTAGGAAGGGACCAAAAACAATGGGAATCTAGATCAAGTGGGGAAACCTAAGACAGGCTCAGGATGCATACACAGAGATTCAGAATTATGTCCTTAGAGGCTTGTTGGCACACCAACACATCGGAATACTCCCAAGGACATGAACTATTTTGCCTGAACTGTCTCTAGTTTGGAATCTACCCAATGATGCTACACCGGTACAGGTAACTTCGGGCAGCCACAATTAAGTTTAGTTAGGGAAAGGACATTGCCGTATGTTGTACATGTTCTGCCAAAAGTTTATTAAAGTCCTTACACTGCTCAAAGCCTAGGTTGAATTTACACAAGGGGCGCATGTGGGGTCCTAGCATCTCTCTAAGGAACCAGGGTCTGAAATAGCACATTAGGGTCTCTGAAACATTATTACAACACAAGGTTAACTTGTAAGGAAGTTGCTATGGATAACCAGAAAGAAGAACAGCAACCAGTCATTGGTGTGGTACCTGAATAGGTGGCAGGTTTTCTGGCAGTGGGGGAGGTGGGGGTGTTCAGCTCCTCCCTAGCTGTCCATCTCCATCGGTCACCAGGAGCGAATTAGCATTATGCAGATCTAATACCTGGTCACTAGGTACAGAACGAAAAGGGTTAAGTGGAGCATGCATGAGGTCCACCAAATGTGCTCAGAGGGACCCCGTTCTTTTAGTGTGGTAACTGAGGTACACTGACTGGTAGAGTGGGCATAGGTTCTGCATGTTCCTCCTAATGCAACACATACACCTGTTCGAGTGTGTAGGACAAGGAACAACATCTTCTGTAGGACCTCCACATATAACACGACACACAAGTGGCTCATCTCTAAGTTGGGGGACTGCCTTAATTCTTGACTTTCACATGACTGTGGCCCCCTCCTGGTCCTGGGCATTGGTTAGCACACCTTCAGACAAAGTGTTACCCCTGTGCTAGAACGAGTGACCCGTTATCGTCTGGCGTATATAGAACACACCCCGGGGTAGGCCTCCTATGTGACCCACACTTAGTGCCCCACGAGTTGATGGGGAATATGGAGGAAGTGTCACCCACCTGCCCTAATAGGCTGGCGACATCACAAACTCTGTCTTAATCTATCAAAAAAAGTTTTGAATTAATTCACAAAATTCAAATCTCCCTGTGAAAGTTGGAGAGGCGCTCAGCCCAACTCCATTTTGTTTGGGGAGGGGGAAGGGAAGTTTGCCCCCCACAGCCAGAACGCAGCGATGTGTATTGTATGTAGCTGAGACTACATATAATTTATAGAGTCCTGAGAGCCATTGCAACAGTTAGTTTGGTCCAAACAAATGATTTAACATTACAATAAGCATAGAAATCAGCTTTAAGGAACAAAACCTCCTTATCTTCACCATAGGTAACCATACAAGTGGATTTAGAATATCCAGAATCTTTTCTTAAAGTGGTTATAAATCCTTAATGCATTCAGAATGCATTAAGGTAAAAAATGTTCTGTTGCAGAGGACCAAGGAATTTTATGGTAGTCCTCCGCCAAACATCTTCTCACTCAATTTTATATAGGGATATAGAAACAAATGCTCCAATAGCGTTAAAAAACCCTTTTATATAGTTTATTAAAATGTTAAAAGCACACTTACATCATGCCACAATTCCAGGATTACGAGAACACCATAACATGGCATATTTCATTAAAAAGCATTAACATATCTTACAAACAAAGTGTGCAAAACGAACACTGAATTGATGATTAATTGCACTGCACATGCAGAAACTTACACTCTAAAAACTACCCAAAAAAGTTCCCCAAACATCAGAAGCCTCTTTTTAATGTCTTTTTAATAGCGAAATTAGCGGAAGCGGCCCAAAGGGTGACGCACCAAAAATGAACTTCCTTTTTATACTGTCGTAGTACAACTGTCGTAGTACTGTTGTAATCCTAATTAACAAGTATTCAACTACAGATGAGTGTAATTATTCATTAAACAGGTGTCCAGCACACGGTTAATTGTAAAAGGGTGATACTTAACAAAGAAAACCTATTTCATGCTGTCAGCTATGGCACCACATGAATGAGAAATGTCACAAAGCCTGAGAAAGAAAATCATTTCTTTACACAAGAAAGGTGAAGGCTACAAGAAGATCAGCAAAGCTTTTCTTATTCAGTCTGAATACTGCAGCAAAAGTGGTACAAAAAAATTGAACAAAGATGGAACTGCAATCATGTCACAGAGACATCCAGGCCGTTCACGGAAGTTAACACCTCGACAGGGGCGTCTTTTGAAGGGTTGAAGAAAACCACCATGCAAGTTCACTGCAGTTAGCTAAAGAAGTAGAAAGCCAAACTGGGGTGATTGTTTCCAGTGACACAATACAGCGTACACTGCAGAGGAATTGCATGCATGGGTGTCATTCACGAAGGAAACCTCTCCTAAAGGCCATGCAAAAAAAGCCCGTCTAGAATTTGCCAGATCACATGCTGAAAAAGAAGAAGACTACTGAGACTCTTTACTCTGGAGTGAAGAGATCAAGATAAATGTTTTTGGAACTGATGGCTTAAAAACTGTATGGCGTTGCAAAGGTGAAGAGTACAAAGAAAAATGCATGGTGCCTACAGTGAAACATGATGGTGTCAGTGTCCTTCTGTGGTGCTGCATGAGTGCTGCTGGTGTCGGAGAGCTGCATTTCATTGATGGTATCATGAATTCACAGATGTACAGCTCTATATTGAAAGAGAAGATGCTACCATCACGCCATGCCCTTGGTCGTCGTCCACTTTTCCAACATGACAATGATCCAAAAACACACATCTAAGGCTACTGTTGCATTTCTAAAGAAGAACAAGGTGAAAGTGATTCAGTGTGAAAGTATGTCTTCCAGTGGTGGCTGGTGAAGTTTTAGGATGGGGAGGCACCAGGCCCCGCCCTTCCTTTCTGTCCCCTCCTACTTCTAATAAGCCCCACCCCTTATAGAATCCATCCACTCCGTCCCCTCTATTCCACATATTGTGTCAGGAGTACACAGCTCAGCATCACAGGATACAGTATACAGCTCAGCATCACATGACACAGTGTACAGCTCAGCATCACAGGACACAGTATACAGCTCAGCATCACAGGACACAGTATACAGCTCAGCATCACAGGACACAGTATACAGCTCAGCATCACATGACACAGTATGCAGCTCAGCATTACATGACGTGGTATACAGCTCAGCATCACATGATACAGTATACAACTCAGCATCACAGGACACACTATACAGCTCAGCATCACAGGTGGGGTATATAGCAGCCAGTATCACAGGACACAGTATAGAGCCCCAGCATCACAGGTAGGGGTATATAGCAGCCAGTATCACAGGTATGGGTAAATTGCAGCCAATATCACAGGTGGGGGTAAATTGCAGCCAGTATCACAGGTGGGGGTAAATTGCAGCCAATATCACAGGTGGGGTACTTTGCAGCCAATATCACAGGTGGGGTACTTTGCAGCCAATATCACAGGTAGGGGACTTTGCAGAGACCCCCCCCCCCCAATAAAACAGTTTATTATTTAAAGCACATGGTGATTGTTTTTGATATGCACTGCTTTAACAAAATAATGTCTTTAGAGTTAGAGATTACATCTACTTTACCATAAACAATATGTGACAACCCCAGACTGAAAACCAAGATATACATTAAAAAAGCAAGCCTTTTCATTCTCTAACCTGTACTAGGAGAACAGAGCCTGAAGTATGAATGGATACTGGTAGACTCCTACACAGCCTCTGCTCCAGTGAAAGAACAATGTACATTCCATTGTTACATTGACTCTCTCTGCCTTCCATTCACAAAACAGGCTCTGATGACTGCAAACCTCTATAGTAATGGTGGAGTGGGCAAGAAGGTCCTCTGTACATTGTACTATGTATGATAGATAGATGACCCACTTGTCCAGTGCAGTCTGCAGCCGGGATGTCCTGTCTCTGGCTGGCTCTGGCTCACACTGACTGGCCTCTGCCTTGCTGGCTGCTATCCGTTTGGTCTGGCAGTGATGGCTGGCTGGGCCTGGCTGGCAGTGGAGTGGCAGTGGACTGTCCTCCTCTCCTCGTGGATGGTCTGCGGGGAAGTCCCGGCGGAGTGCTGCGCCTGCATGAGTAATCATGCGGCCAGCATTTCCAGCATAGTCCTTCCCCCGCCCACAGCATCCAATGACAGAGAGTCATTGGCTCAGGGCAGCCAATCAGACTATGTGTGTGTGCCTGTTCAGCACACACACATAGTCTTTTATGACTGACCAATCGGCTCACTACTTGCTGTCAGCTGACAGCAATGAGCCAAGGAAAAAAAAAAAAAGTCAATATACTGGCGCCTCCTGTAGGGGGGCCCGGGCTGACTTTTTTCTTCTTGTCAGCAGTGGGGCCCAAGCGCCCCTTATGGACCAGCTGCCGCTGATGTCTTCTGATCTGAGCATCACTCTCCATCCAGCATCCAGGCTCTAAAAGAGGTCTTTCTTGAAGAATGGAAAACAATAGATGGTGCAATATGTCACCGACTTGTTAATTAAATGCCTAGAATACTTGGTGCTGTCCTTAGAAATCATGGAGGTCATACAAAATACTAATTTGAGTAAAACTGAAGATTTTGTAATCTAAGTTATATTATTAACTTTACTTTAATTTAATGGAGCTAAACAAATGTTCTATAAAACACAGTTTTGTCAAAATCTTGGAAATTGTTCTTGTGTTCATTGAGATATTAATCAAAATCTTACTTTTCAAAAGGAGTGTACTCATTTATGCTGAGCACTGTATATACATACAGTATATATACAGCAAATTCAGTGGAAAGTTAAACTGTAGAAATGGGGATGTGTGTACCTCAAATGAAAAGATTGTTGTACTTTTGGGGCTCCAAGGTGTTTAATTAGTTAGGTAGAATGTGCTGTGACAAAAAGGGAAAGTTCTCACCTTGAAACTCGAATTAATGGACTGAAAGTCACACAAGGACTATTCTTTGATACATGGACCACTAGGTGGCATGAGGGTGCCAGCCCGAGTGAGTCTCAATCTCAGTTTTGCTCATGTTTCAATGTAGATTTATAACTGAGTTATTTTCTAGGATTGCTAGGGAAAAGGGGTGACACCTTCGAGGGGGTGGGTCCAATTTTCAACTGCATATATGTCTAGTTATTGCTGAAAGTATATATGTAGAAATATATTACTGTGTTCATTTTGCACCCGTTTTGTTGCTCTTGGCTGGGAGTAAACAAACTTCACTTATGTATATATATTGCACTATATTGCCATAGGAATAGGATGTGTTTCTATGCTGTCTATTTTCTTCTCTTTCAGGTGTTCCAGCACCCATTGCGTCTTCCTTGGCTTAGGAGAGACAATGACCTCAGCTTGTACCACAATAGTAAACGTTCTGTTCTTTACAGGTGTATATAGTAGATAGATAGTTAGGATATAAGGCTACTGTTATTGTATTTTCCCTCATTTGTTCAGGTGGTACGTCACATGTAAAACTGTAAATATTGTCCTCTATTTATCTGCCCTTGTGTAAACTGCCACTTGCTGTTGTACATATGTTGTGTTACATATTTCATGTGGTTCGCCACATGTGTTGTTACCACAGTTGCCACAAGGGACCACCAGAGGCAAGTGTATGGAAGTCTGAAGAAGTACCAGAGCATCCTTTTCACCTGCCGGGGACGATGAAGTAGGAAAGCTTCAGCAGAGTACCAAGCCAAGGACCCAGCGGGTTAGCAGGTGTGACGCTTGAGGAGAATACAGCTGGTTAGCTGTGGAAGAGTTCACGGGATCCGGTGACAACTGGGATCTTAATGCCTAAGTGAGAGACCGGGAGCTCAGTGAGTGAAGATCTACAGTAGGATACTGTGAGATGTGAGAGAAGATCTAGAATGGGTTACTGTGAGTTACATGTACAGATCTCTATTGACTGTTGAAAGTTCAGTTGCCATAGGAGACAGCAGTTGTACAAATACAGTTGCTGCAACCAGCTTTAAGGCCCTCTACCTGTATAGCTGTCCGCCTATTATTTTTGCCAATTGCTATTGCATCTGCCTAAGGGTGTCCTGGTCCTAACCTTTTCTCCACCAGTTCTGTTTAAGAGACAATAAATCTCTTTTTCTTGCATTCAAAAAGTAACTGGCGCTCATGTATCCAACTTGCATTACACCCACCACGCCTAGTAACCCATACTGTGAAGAAGGATGTCAGCTCTCCCTAACTCTGGAGGTCACCATCAGGCCACTAGGGGTCAGGGACACCGCTATAACAGTATATATATATATACACACACAGATACACATATACATATACATACTGTGTGTATATATATATATATATATATATATATATATATACACACACACACACAGTATCTCACAAAAGTGAGTACGCCTCTCACATTTTTGTAAATATTTTATTATATCTTTTTATGTGACAACACTGTAGAAATGACACTTTGCTACAATGTAAAGTAGTGAGTGTCTAGCTTGTATAACAGTGTAAATTTGCTGTCCCCTCAAAATAACTCAACACACAGCCATTAATGTCTAAAACGCTGGCAACAAAACTGAGTACACCCCAAGTGAAAATGTCCAAATTGGACCCAATTAGCCCTTTTCCCTCCCCGGTGTCATGTGACTCGTTAGTGTTACAAGGTCTCAGGTGTGAATGGGGAGCAGGTGTGTAAAATTTGGTGTGATTGCTCTCACTCTCTCATACTGGTCACTGAAAGCTCAACATGGCGCCTCATGGCAAAGAACTGAGATCTGAAAAAAAGAATTGCTGCTCTACATAAAGATGGCCTAGACTATAAGAAGATTGCCAAGACCCCAAAACTGAGCTGCAGTACCGTGGCCAAGACCATACAGCTGTTTTACAGGACAGATTCCACTCAGAACAGGCCTCGTCATGGTCGACCAAAGGAGTTGAGTGCACATGCTCAGCGTCATATCCAGAGGTTGTCTTTAGGAAATAGATGTATGAGTGCTGCCAGCATTGCTGCAGAGGTTGAAGGGGTGGGGGGGTCAGCCTGTCAGTACTCAGACTATATGCCGCGCACTGCATCAAATTGGTCTGCATGGCTGTCGTCCCAGAAGGAAGCCCCTTCTAAAGATCATGTACAAGAAAGCCTACAAACAGTTTGCTGAAGACAAGCAGACTAAGGACTTGGATTACTAGAGCCATGTCCTGTGGTCTAATGAGACCAAGATAAACTTATTTGGTTCAGATGGTGTCAAGCGTGTGTGGCAGCAACCAGGTGAGGAGTACAAAGACAAGTGTGTCTTGCCTACAGTCAAGCATGGTGGTGGGAGTGTCATGGTCTGGGGCTGCATGAGTGCTGTGGACACTGGGAGCTACAGTTCATTGAGGGAACCATGAATGCCAACATGTACTGTGACCTACTGAAGCAGAGCATGATCCCCTTCCTTCGGAGACTGGGCCGCAGGGCAGTATTACAAGATGATAACGACCCCAAACACACCTCCAAGACGTATAAGCTCTAATAATAAGCGCCTCCCCTTGAATATGTGATCATAAACAAACAATTGATAAATCAATACAAATTATATTAATAACATATGAGAAAGTCCACTGATCAAAAGTGCTAGTGCCATAAAGATACGCTTGAATTAGTCCATAATCTTCAAAAAAAAGTGACTTGTGCTTAAAAGTGCTCAAACAGGTGCTCAGGTATCATTCCAGGTGCAGTGTGACAAACTGTGCCAGACCCCCTTTGTGGACTAATTCAAGCGTATCTTTATGGCACTAGCACTTTTGATCAAGATATATAAGCTCTAATACATTATTAGAGCTTATATATCTTGCAGCGGTCTTTTTGTCCGAGGTGAGCTGCCCCCCGGTATAGGTGTGTGGGCCCATAGAGGGAACACCCACTTAAATTTAAACTAGCACAATATTGTTGGAGGTTGGGGGGGCGCTTGTTTTTCTATTTTTACACCTCTAAGACAACCACTGCCTTGCTAAAGAAGCTGAGGGTAAAGGTGATGGACTGGCCAAGCATGTCTCCAGACCTAAACCCTATTGAGCATCTGTGGGGCATCCTCAAACGGAAGGTGGAGGAGCGCAAGGTCTCTAACATCCACCAGCTCTGTGATGTCGTCATAGAGGAGTGGAAGAGGACTCCAGTGGCAACTTGCGAAGCTCTGGTGAACTCCATTCCCAAGAGGGTTAAGGCAGTGCTGGAAAGTAATGGTGGCCACACAAAATATTGACACTTTAGTTTAGACATTAATGGCTGTGTGTTGAGTTATTTTGAGGGGACAGCAAATTTACACTGTTATACAAGCTATATACTCACTACTTTACATTGTAGCAAAGTGTCATTTCTTCAGTGTTGTCACATGAAAAGATAGAATAAAATATTTACAAAAATGTGAGGAGTGTACTATATATATATACAGCATATATACAGCAAATTCAATGGAAAGTTGATTGCTTTAAAGGGTAAGCTCTTGTGAACCTCCTACCTCTCTTGTTTTCAACTGTATTGTAAATGTACTGTCTCCCTTTACCATCTACAGGGTGGGCCATTTATATGGATACCACTTAATAAAATGGGAATGGTTGGTGATATTAACTTCCTGTTTGTGGCACATTAGTATATGTGAGGGGGGAAACTTTTCAAGATGGGTGGTGACCATGGTGGCCATTTTGAAGTCGGCCATTTTGAATCCAACTTTTGTTTTTTCAATAGGAAGAGGGTCATGTGATACATCAAACTTATTGGGAATTTCACAAGAAAAAAAAATTGTGTGCTTGGTTTTAACATATCTTTATTCTTTCATTAGTTATTTATAAGTTTCTGACCACTTATAAAATATGTTCAATGTGCTGCCCATTGTGTTGGATCGTCAATGCAACCCTCTTCTCCCACTCTTCACACAGTGATAGCAACACCGCAGGAGAAATGCTAGCACAGGCTTCCAGTATCCGTAGTTTTAGGTGCTGCCTGAAATTAAAGAACCCATCCCTGAAAGGGGAGGGACAAGAAGCACAACGAGGCACTCAAAGAGCATTAACCCCAGCAATCCAATCCAAATGGCCAAAAAAAAAAACTAATTAAACCATACATGGAAAGATGACAATGTGCAAAAACAACCATACAGATAAATACAAAAAAAATCATAATCAATGTGATTCTTAAAAAATGAATAAATAATGGATTAAAAATGTATATTGATAAAGAATTACTGTCCATAAGTACAATAATCCAAGAAAGAAATTAAAATAATCTCAAATGTTAAAAATTGACTATCGCATAGAAAAAAAATGAACTCAGTCATAACTACCAAATAGGGACAGCTGGTAACTGATATCCATATATACAGCCATACTGCATCCCCACTGTAATTCCAGCAATAGCTGTTGTTTAGAATAATTTGTAAGAAGTAAATAATCGTACCCAGATCGCTATTAGCAGGGAAGCGTGTAAACTATGCCCCTGCAGTTGGGCACCATTCAAGCATTGGGACTGGACTGAATATATGCTTACAGCTCTGTACTTTTGTGGGTGCATTGGATTTTATTTTATTTTTTACAATAAAGGGTCTTATGATAATGCACTAGGTTGGTGCACCCTCTCTCTTTGTTTTTTAAATTTTTGCTGTCTGGAGTGTTGGTCTGGTAACTTCCTTATATAAAGCATTTTTGTGTTTATTAAAAGTCAGCAGCTACAAAAAGTATAGCTGCTGACTTTTAATAAACACACACTCACCTGTCCCAGGCTCCAGCGATGTAGTCACCTCAACCTTTGACTCTCTCCGTTTCCTCTCCCCCGCACTGGCATTACGACTGTAGGCACCTTACAGCTTACGGCTTCACAGCCCGGTGCACACTGTGCATGTGTCAGTCGCGCTGCGCCTCCTGAATGGCCGGGCAATCTTCTGGAACCTGTGATGTGTCCCAGAAGATTGCAGGGAGGGAGGGGGATAGGAGAAACTAGGTAGCCACTCCCCCCCCAAAAAATGACATGCCAAATGTGGCATAGGAGGGGGGAGGAGTGCTTAAAGCAAAACTTCCCCTTTTGGGTGGAGCTCCACTTTAAAGTGGTTCTAAAGCGTAAATATCTTTTACCTTTATGCATTCCTTGCATTATGGTTAATTAGAAAACCAAGACCCTCTGATGGGACTTTAAAGGGCATAGACTCCACTGAAACAGAAATAAATAGTAGTGAAAAAATAGTTTCTAGCTTATTACAAAATTGCTGGAGATGCATTATGGTAAAAATCTTTAGGTAAAAGTATTGCCCTCACCACCCCTTATACTTACCTGAGTTCTCACTTGACCCAGCACCATGCACATATGCAATGGCTCTCTCCTCTCACTTCCTGGTCTCACACTCTGGGGTTGTGCCACGCTGTCTGTGTTTATGGACACAGCCAGCGCAGCTTGGGATTGATCCCACAGGTGTGCCATGATAGGAAGCGGCTTCCTATGCTGGCACACAGAGAAGAGGAGCATCCATGAGTGACAGCAGGGCCCTGAGAAGAAGAGTATCGGGCTGCCCTATACAATACCATTGCACAGAGCAGGTAAGTATAATACATATTTATATTTTTATATTTGTTATAAAAAAAAACTTTTGAGTTTAAAATCGCTTTAAGCGGATCTTCAATACATCTGAGCACCACAAGCCAAAAACGCTATTTAATTCATTTTTATTATTCAAAGCAAACTCCACCATCCATCTATGTCTCCATGCTTTATTTTGCTGAGAAATTACTTTAAAAATCAACCCCTAGCATTTCTGGCAGTGGCCATCTTGAGGAAGGGAATTGATTCATGTAGCATTTACTTCCTGCTCTTAGCTTAAGGAGAGTCTGCTTAGGCGAGAAAACCCCTCCTCCTCTCCTCCCCTCCTGAAGTCTCCAGGGATGCATGACATCATTTGCCTAGGCAAGAAACCAGGAAGTAAATGAAGAAATGTAAACAAAAAAGTTTAAAACAAGTAAATATAATATAATTTCCTATCTATTTACTAATGCTAGTGCATGAGGATTAAAAATAATCAATGTTGATTGGGAGAGTGAAGTTCCACTTTAATAAAAAATTAGAAATGGCTGACTAGATGCGGGTAATTGGTATTTTTCTATCCGTGAACTAGCTAAATTTAGGTTAGATCTTGGCTCACTCATCTATACGTGGGATTTTGGTTAGATTGTGTAGCTGTGTACATAAATACTGTAAATTGTTTGTGTTACATAACTATTAGCCTGAGAACCCTATCCTTTCTTTGAGCATAAAATATTTACCCCTAGCAATAAAACATGCAAAAAATACAATTTTCATAAACTCAATAGTAGGTGCAGCAAAATATATCCTACGCAATGCTAATTAACTTGTCATCATGCTTTTGAAGTTGTTTACCTTTTTAACAGCCGTCATTGATTGCTTCTGCTTTGCAGCCACACTATAAATTTCCTTGTTCTAATATTGACTTTATTTTGTAAGTATGGTGTGTTGATGTCAGCGGATGTTCATTTCATTAACACCTTCCTAGCCTCAGGCACTAATGCTTCTTCAGGCCATTAGAAATAAAGGCTGCATTTTACATGGCGAGCTGTAATATTGTATGTCTAAACTTTATGCAGAATTTGTTTTTAAAAGTCTGAATACAAAAAATGTCCCGGAATAATGTCTGGTGTTCCCCATTAAATATTTTTAATAGCAACAATTATCAAGCATGAATTATTTTAATAAGGAAAACTATATTCATATACAGTATTTAAACACAATTAACTCAGCAATAAGGAAAAAAAAACATTTAGCGTAAACTCGTACAATGTACACTGGTAACTTAAATTGTTACTAAACCCTTGTTTTTTTTTTGTTATACTTATCTGTTCTGTGAAGTGGTTTTGCACAGAGCAGCCTGAATCCTCCTCTTCTTGGCTCCTGGCCCCTCCCTCCTGCCGGGTGCCCCCACAGCAAGCAGCTTGCTGTGGGGGCACCCAAGCAGGAGCGCTCAAGAGCCTCAGCTCTGTGTGTCCATTCACACGCAAAGCTGCAGTTTGGCACCGCCCCCCCATCTCCTGATTGGCTCACTAGCTGTGATTGACATCAGCAGGAGCCAGTGGCTCCCACTGCTGCCAAAAGCCAACCAGCAGTGTGAGTCCCCAGAGAGCCAAGGTTGTCATGGACATCACTGGATCAAGAAGGGGCTCAGGTAAGTATTGGGGGGCTGCTGCACACATACGTTTTTTTACCTTCATGCATTCCCCTGTGCATTACAACCACTTTAACCACTTTAGCACATTTACTGCGGTAAGGTGGCCCTGCTGCACGAAACAACATACCTGTATGGCACTTCGTGCAGTAGCCTGTGGGGGGGCACCCGCTGATTGGTCAGAGGTTGGGCCAATCAGCGGGTCTGGTGGATGCGATATTCGCCGGCCACCCGCGATCGTTCCCCAGAGAGGCAGAATGGAGAACTGCCTATGTAAAAATGTCAGATCGTCGTTCTGACAGGGGAGAAAAGAGATCTTGTGCTATGCAGGAACACGAAAAAAAAAATAAAAACCGCTGATCACCGCCATTACTAGTAACAAAATAAATTAATTAAAATTCTTTAAAAATATCCCATCATTTGTAGACACTATACTTTTTTGTGCAAAACCAATCAGTATACACTTATTTGGGATTTGTTTTACCACAGATATGTAGCAGAATACATATTGGCCTAAACTGATGAAGAAATTAGATTTTCCAAGTCATCTTCCAGGACGGCTTACAGAGAGAGAGGCTCCTCCCACCTAACAGGAAACACATGATCCACATTATAAAAAGACTGCTCACCAGTAGTACCTCAGTATATGTGTTTCCTCCGGCCTGACAAGAACTCTAAAGAAGTTTGTTATTTTTATGGCCTTCGTGCCAGGTGGCAGGGGCCTCCCGGCTACAGCATCCCAGAAACAGGGGCAGTGAACCTGGGGGTGCATGTGGCTTGGGCTTGTTCAGGCTGCCCTGGAAAAGGAGCCTTGAACTTTTACTCCAGGAGACCCCCCTCTCTCCAAGGGAGTCCGGTCAACAGTGGTGCCTGTAGTTCAGGTGCACTGGTAGTGTGCGATTTTGACTCAGTGAGTCAGTCCGGGGGACAGTGCGGTCTAGTGGTGTCCTGATGCTTGCAGGGCGGCCATGTTATTGGTAGCAAACACTGACCTAGTGGCTGGGGCTGCAAGCTCCATGCACTGTCCCAAGAAGAGGCGTCTGATCCACAGCGCCAGACCGGGATCCGCACTACTTGACCTTTCAGGGCTACAGAGAAGATGGTTGAAGCCATTCTGTCCTGTGCTGGTAAAATCTCCAGTGGAGACTGTAGGCAGGAATCAGGTCTGGGACACCTGCAGACTCTGACCCTAAGGTAAGAAAGCGGCTAAGACAAGTTTGTCCTTTCTTACTCCCTGGTGTAGGGGGCACCAGAGGATTTGGGATGATTCTCTGTACAATCCACAGACCAGCAGACCGGGTCTGGGGAGTCTGGCTGTTTGTGTATCCCTCTCTTCCCTACCAGTGGTGGGGCTTCATTTGGGTCGCCCTAGGTGGCGGCGTGCTGGTCATGGTATGATCGTTTGCACCCTCGTCTCTCCTTGTAAAAGGCTCATAACCACCTTGTGTCCTCTCCTGGTAGGACAAAGGAAGGGAGCAAAATGGGGAACCGCCTAAGGGACAGATGTACAGATTATCTCCTGCCTGGATACCAGCTCCAGTGCTGCAACACTCTAAGAAAGTTTCCTAGAGAGCATTGCAGAGTAAATGACAAAGTGTCCTGGTTTTCATTTGCTGGCTGAGCTGCTGATTAATATGGAGTGATCAAGGCAGCTGGCTTCCCTAAATCTTTTTGGAGGGAATACTATATGGCTGGAGCAGAGGCATCCAGAATCCCTGACTACTCCCAGTTGGGGGGAGGGGTGCATGTTTGTTAAGGCTGTTAAACTATGTTGGTAAGCCAAAACAGAATGCAAGCTGCAGATACCCCTGAAGGGACAGCTATAAGGTGGTTGTGTAAGTATTCCCTGGTGCCATCCCAGGAGTATTACAGCAGTTTACTTTTGGTCCTGTGAAACAGTAAATGAGACGTTACGAGAGATCCTTTGAAAGAATCTCACAACGTCGTGACCTCGACCATAGGTCCGTCCTCTATTAGA
>BLSH010473117.1:848563-864028 GCA_018402905.1 Glandirana rugosa | reverse complement strand
AAAAACCCCAAAAATGAATTCTCATCATCCGTAAACGCGACCACTTTTGCGCAAACCAATCAATAAACGCCGATTGCGATTTTTTTTATCGCAAATATGATGAAGAATATAAATCGGCCAAAAACTGTGAAAAAAAATGTTTTTTTATATTTTTTTTTTGGATTTGTATTTTAGCAAAAAGTAAGAAATTTGTGTTTTTTTGCAAAATTGTCGCTCTTCTTTTGTTTATAGCGGCGATCAGAAATGACGCAGAGGGGATCAAATACCACCAAAAGAAAGCTCTATTTGTGGGAAAAAAAGGACGCAAATTTCGTTTGGGTACAACGTCGCACGACCGCGCAATTGTCAGTTAAAGCGACGCATCGCCGAATCGCAAAAAGGGCTCCGGTCCTAAAGCTGGAAATCCTTCCGGTCCTTAAGTGGTTAAAGGGATGAGGTGGCAACCCTAGCAAACACCCATGCAGCATTTTAAGTATGTAAGACATGCAAATGCCCAGTTGCTGCTGACATAATGTTAGCCTACTGATCATGACACCAAGAAAATGGTCAAACAAGCTTTACATTACATGGCAAATAAACTGTACAACTATTCAAAATAGAACATGCTCAGTTTTGCCTAAGCTTCATTAATGCTGTTCTGAATAACTCCTTTAAAGCTACATGTAACTCACATCACCCCACATATAACCAGACCAAGTCTGACTATTTTCTGCGTGTTCACTTTACAAAATAATTCCACTCACTGATTATATGCGAATGCACCTCTCCATATCTTGTTCTGTGTGCTGTGTGATATAGAACCAACACATTTTTATTATATGACCAAATAATTTTAAGCCACTAATATCACACACTGATGAAAAATAGACAGGATTGGAGGGCTAGATTAGCAGAGAAGGTTGAAAGTACCATGGGAACCCTCAACAGAAAACATGTTAGCAGGTGCATAGATGTCACATAGACAGCGCTGACCAATCAGAATCCATCTGGTCTGTCCTGGAAGTGTTGACAGAGAAGAGGGAAAACAGCGAGGATTTAAAATCTCTGGACTGCTGAAGCGGCTGCAGAGGTGCAAACAGCTAGGCAACCCTGGAGGTAAGTAGAGCAAATATCGAGAGGGGTGGAGAAGGTGTCTACTGTTAGTTCACGTTTACCTATTTTTGTGTAAAGGTGAATTAATCCTGTAGTGAGGAGGATGCAGCTGTGCTGGAGTAGGGATTGCCAAGGGAAAATAGGAAGGTGGGAGTGAGGTAGGCAATAAGAAACAATAAGAGCATATGATAATAAAAAAATAATGTGGAAATAAAAATATAAAATGTATGCTATGTTAGTAATTGGAAAAGTCTTTCAAACCAAAATTGTTAAACTGGTATTGCTTATGACGGAGCAATATTTACTAGGAAAAAGAGGCCTGGTTGCATGGCGGGCATGATTTAATAAATTCGGAGGGTTATAGCATATTTGGCTAGAGATGCCAAAACAAAGGCAGGGAGTTGTCTGTCTGTACATTGTAGTCAGCAATTATATGGTTCAGGACCTGCTTGTGGTTGCTGCTTGCTGTGACAGAAGATGTCAGCTGTACCAGTGGCAAAACTACCAGGGTCACAAAGGTCGCACATGCGACCAGGCCCTGGCATTCCGGCACTGTGGGGCCCACCCCCCGCCGCCACAAGGTTATTCTTGTTAAAGGCATTAATGGAAGATTACACTGAGCACTGACTGCCATATCCACACAGTGGACCACCCATCCATCCTCTCTGCCCTTTGAGTTCAGCAGCAGGCAAATGCCATGTTGGGAGGCCGAAACTGTGAACTGTCTCCATGAGGCGAGACCACGATTAAGCCGTAAATTCTATGAAGCTTGTTGAGAGTCTGACTGTGTTCAGTGGTTGATTGAGCGCTGCTTGACCGCTTATAACTTGGTGGTCCACAACTGAGGGTAAAAGGCTCAATGTGCTGTGATGGTGGTGGAGTATTGTTCTTTATACCAGTAATGGGATATAATTCTATATACACACACTTGAGGTGCCTTCTATGTCTTTAATTTCATAGGATATATATATATGTACATTTTTGAAGGACTTTGTTAATATTCTTAAAAGACCTGCATTCTATTTTTAATTTCTGTTATTTGTTGCCAACATTTTGTGCTAGCTGCTTTTCTTATATTTTCCCAAGCTCAGGTGCATTATTCTTATGTCTGGTATCTAACTGATTGTTTATTTTCCTTTACATTTGGGTAAACACTCGTTATGACTGTAATTTATCATATCAGGATTTGTAGAATTTAGATTTTGGGAGCTGGGTTGTATGAAAGGGGCAGTTTCAGCTCAAATACGACCACACTAAATTACCACTTATTTAGGATGACTATTAGCCGGGTCTAGAGTAAGAGACTGTCAGGAACCATGAATCAGACTGAGACAGAAGTGCACTAAAAATCACACTATTTAATAAAATGGTAAAATGGTACAAACAGAGCAAACATAGTCAAAACATAGCCAAGGTTCGGTAACCAGAGAGGGTAGTCGGAACAAGCCAGTGAAACAGGAATCCAGAGATCAGCGTAGTAGAGGCAACAAACAGGATCAGGAACCAGGAGGAAAGTCAGTCAGGCAAAAGTCTTCAATCCAGTAATCAGCATAGTCAGAGGCAGCAAACAGGATCAGGAACCAGAAGGGAAGTCAGCCAGGCAAAGTCTTTAACAGGAAAACACAGCAGAGAGTATCCTGATATGTTGACCAAGCGAAAGCATAGGAGATCTGATCCAGGCAGTTTAAATAGCCAGCAGATCTAGCTGATGAGCAGGAAATGAAGACCAGGTGTGTCACTGTGGAATGAAGAGTACTGGCAATTAACCGACAGCTGAGCACTAGAGCTCTGAGAAGGGAGGGCTAAACCCAGCCCTGACAGTACCCCCCTCCTCAATGACCCCGTCCCCTCGGAAGACCACCAGATTTGAGTGAAAAACGTCTATGGAAAGCACGGAGGAGGACAGGAGCATGTACATCCAAGGATGAGACCCAAGAGCGCTCCTCCGGACTGTACCCTTTTCAATGAACCAGGTACTGCTCCCATGGAACCTATGGGAATCAATGATAGATTGCATTTCATACTCCTCATGGTTCTCAACCTTAACTGGGTGAGGACATGGTACTGAGGTGGTGAAGCGGTTGCATACCAAAGGTTTTAATAAGGAGACATGAAATACATTTGAAATACGCATATTAGAAGGAAGGTGTAAAGCGTAAGCCACTGGGTTGATCCTACGGAGAATAAGGAAAGGCCCAATAAACCATGGTGCCAGTTTCAGTGAGGGAACACGGAGTCAGAGGTTGCAAGATGACAGCCAGACCCTCTCCCCAACTTGGTAGGAAGATGCGGGTAGGCGTCTGTGGTCAGTGTGGAGTCTGTACTTATCATTGGCACATTGCAAGGACTCTTGGACCTGTACCCAAGTGAAACGAAGACCACGGAGATGCTCCTCCAATGCAGGAATGCTCTGAGGAACAATTGAGTCAGGCAATGTGGATGGTTGGAAACCATAATTCGCCATAAATGGAGACAATCGGGAAGTGGTATTGTCACGCACCTGGTGGTGAAGTCTGTCTTGTGCAGGAAGCAACCACTCTTACGGCCCTGGTTCCTGAACCCCTGATAGAGCAGACAGAGGGTTTCAGAGCACAGGGGGGCACAAGGGCTGGACAGGAACACTGATGGTGAGATGGGTCCGTCATTGGCTCATGCAATCCGTAGAGTAGTGAGGCAGGCTGAAGTCAGCAACTGGCTGGCAAGTGGTACAGAGGGTGCAGGCTGAATAATCATCAGGTACAGGCAGGGTCGTTAACAGGCAGGCAGCGAGGTGCAAAGGGGTCAGGCAGAAGAGTCTTCGTGGGGAAGCTGGGGGTCGGTGCAGGCAGAGGTCAATCAAGGTCAGACAAGCCGGATCACAGGAACAAAGATCTGGATACAGGATCAAGGTACAGGTTGCTCTCAGGGACACACTAACGCTGTAGAACGGACAGCACCGGCTGCTGGGCATTGCAGGTTTAAATAGGGCCGTTTGGCGCCATTTCCGGTGCGCGCACACAAGCACAGAAGTCTCTTAAAGGCACCAATCTCTCCTAACAGGTATTAACAGCACTATTGTGAGCAAACTCCACCCAAGGTAAGAGGTTGGCACGTTCTGTGGCCCCATTGGACTGCGGGTGATGCACAGAAGAGAAGGGAAGCTGAAATCCCAACTGTGCACAAAAGGCTCGCCAAAACCTGGACACAAACTGGCTACCCCTGTCCGAGACCTTGGGGAGCCTATGTAAGCGAAAGATCTCCCGAGAAAAAATGAATGCCAGTTCTTTGGATGTGGGCAACTTCTTAAGTGGAATACAATAAGACATTTTTGAGAACTGGTCAAACACCATAAGGATAACTGTGTTGCTCTGTTGGGTAACTCCACAATAAAATCCATAGACAGGTGGGTCCAAGGCCTCTCTCCATTGGGTATGGGTTGTAGGAGGCCCAATGGAAGGTGTCGTGGTGTCTTACTCTGAGCACACACAGAACAAGCAGCTACGAAAAAGGCTACATTAGCGCAGAGACTAGGCCACCAGAATTGTTGGGAAATAGCCCAAATGAGTTGATTCTTCCCTGGGTGGCCAGCAGCCTTGGGAGAATGGTAAGTCTGGGGCACGGCAGTGTGGAGACTCTCAGGGACAAAGCAGCACAAGGTTTCTCAGGAGGAGAATGGATCTGAGCGGCAAGAATTCTGTCACCCAAAGGTGAAGTGAGACTGGTACGAACCGTAGCCAGAACACAATCAGGAGGTAGCACAGGAAAAGGAACCGACTCCATCTTGGAAACAGAGGAAAACTGTTGCGACAATGCATCAGCCTTTACATTCTTAGCACCAGGTAATGTAATTGAAGCTTGACAAGAAAAGAGTCCATTGCGCCCTTCTGGGAGAGAGGTGTTTAGCCTCAGACAAGAATGTGAGATTATTATGGTCAGTCAGAATGAGAACCGGCACAGTGGTACCTTTGATGCCTCCATTCTTTAAGGGCTAAAATGATCACTAACAACTCTCTGTCCCCAATCTCATAATTGCATTCCACGGGAGACAATTTCTTGGAAAAGTAGTAACAAGGATGCATAGCGCTCTCGGAGGTAGGACATTGAGACAGAAGGGAACCAACTCCAGTCTCCGATGCATCAACCTCAAGGATGAAAGGTACAGTAGGGTCAGGATGTACCAACACAGGAGCAGAAACAAAGGCAGCCTTGAGACTCTCAAAGGCATTAATGGAATCCGGAGACCAATTCTGTGTGTTACCGTCCTTTCTGGTCATATCTGTCAGGGGTTTGACCAGAGACAAGAAGTTACGAATAAACTTCCGATAGCAATTGGCAAAGCCAAAAAACGTTGCAGTGGACGTAAACTCATGGGTCGGGACCACTGTAGAACTGCCGAAAGTTCCTCTGGGTCCATCGAAAAACCAGCAGTGGAAATGACATAAACCAGGAATTTAACCTGTTCACTATGAAACTCGCACTTCTCCAATTTACAATACAGGTTATTATCTCTCAGCCGCTGAAAGACACGGCAGACATCTGTGTAGTGGCTCTCTAGGGAATTGGAAAATATGAGGATATTGTCAAGATAAACCACCACACATAGCTGCAACAAATCTCGGAGGACATCATTGATAGATTTCTGGAAAACTGGCAGAGCGTTTCAAAGACCAAACGGCATTACAAGGTATTCGTAATGACCTGTTCTGGTATTAAACGCAGTTTTCCATTTGTCGCCCTCCTTGATCCTCATGAGATTGTATGCCCCTCTCAAATCAAGCCTTGTGAAAACCGTTGCTCCCTTGAGTCAAATAGCTCCGTAATCAATGGAATCGGATAAGCATTCTTAATCGTGAAGTGATTGAGACCCCTATAACCAATACAAGGTCTCAATTTACCACTCTTCTTTTTCACAAAGAAGAAACCAGCACCAGCAGGAGACGAGAATCTATGGATGAATCCTCGAGAAAGTGCGTCTGCAACATACTCCTCCATGACTTTGTCCTCCGAGACAGACAAAGGGCAAACCCAGCCACGAGGGGATATGGCACCAGGTTGAAGGTCAATTGCGCAATCATATGACTGGTCTGGAGGCAAAGTACCGGCTTGACCTTTGCCAAAGACATCACAGAATTTGCGGTACTCCTCCAGCAGGAAGGAGAGTGAAGAGGTACACAAGACCTTAGCCACTTTTGTGACGACATGTCTTACTGCATTGTGGTGACCAGGAAAGAACCTCAGCAAAGGCCAATCAAAAGAGGGGTTGTGCCTCTGTAACTAAGGATAACCAATAACCACCGGGAAATGAGGTGAGGAAATTACTTAGAATTGGATTATCTCATGGTGAAGAGCCCCTACAGCCATGGTCAATAGAGCAGTGTCATGAGTCACATGGGCAGGCTGTAGAGGTCTCCCATCAATAGCCTCAATGGCAAGTGGAGTGGCACGAAGCTGCAGCGGAATCGAGTGCTTAGACACAAATGCACCATCTATGAACAGGCCTGCAGCCCCAGAGTCGATTAGAGTCTATATCTCAATGGACGACTCAGACCAAGAAAGGGTAACCGGAACCAGGGGCTTATCCTTCAGGATAACTGGGGATGTAACAACGCCACCTAAATTCTGTCCCCTACAGGACCCCAGGTGCAAGCGTTTACCGGATGGGTAGGACAAGACTTCAGGAAGTGACCTGCCTGGCCACAATAAAGGCACAATCTCTCCCTCCTCCTAAAGGCCCTTTCATCTGCATAGAGACTTGTGAAGCTCAACTGCATGGGTTCTACTTCACTGGCAGACTTTGTACCAGGAGGTATGGGAGATGAGGGAGGCAAGGGTGGGACTGCAAAGCTTGGAGCCAGACGTACAGGAGGCTACTGCAAGCGCTCCTTAAAGGAAGGTCTCTCTCGGAGTCTGGAGCCAATGAGAATAACAAACGTGATCAACTTCTCCAGCTCAGTGGGTATGTCTTGGGCTGCTATCTCATCTTTGATGGTATCCGAGAGACCATGAGAAAAAGCAGCCACGAGGGCCTCATTGTTCCAAGCAACCTCTGCTGCCAGAGTACAGAATTCAATGGCATAATTGGGCAACAGTTCTCGTACTCTGTTTGATGGACATGGAGCTCTTGGCAGCAGAAGTGGAGCATGCAGGAATGTACCCTTTTAAAGGAAGCCACAAACTCTGGGTAACTCAGGACGACAGGGTTTTGCATCTCCCATAGAGGGTTTGCCCAGGCCAAGGCTCGCTCAGAAAGCAAAGAAATAACAAAGCCTACTTTGCTTCTATCTATATATCTATATGGGAAACGCCTGGGGCAGCATCTCAAAAGTGTATTCCAACCTGGCTGAGAAACCCTCTGCATTGAACTGGATCGCCCCCAAATCACTGGGGAAGCAGAGTGGAGCCAGACATACCTCTTAGGCTCCTTTCACACCAAGGCGTTGGAAAAAAGCCTGTAAAACGCCATGATTTTAGTGTGTGTTTTTGCCACGCTTTTGAAGCGCTAGCGCTATAAATAGCGCCCCTCTAATGGCGTTTGTTAAGAGCTTTTCAAGCATTTGTGTTTCAATCATGTTACCTTTCCACAGCCTCAGTCCACATTTCATGCGCTTTTCAATCGTTTTTCAAGCGCTTAACCATTATTTTCAATGGACATGGGCTTTTGAAGAGCTATTTTGAGTGCACAAAACAAGCTGAAAAGATGCTGCTTGCAGGACTTTTAGCAATGCTTAGCAAGCGCAACGCCTCAGTGTGAAAGCATCCATTGAGATGCATGGGGAGCATTTTTGGTGTGCTTTTTATGTGCTAATTTAAGAGCAAAAACACCTGAAAAACGCCTTGGTGTGAAAGGGGTCTTATAGAGGTAATACTCAAGGCAGGTGCCTGCACAGAGACTGGAGCAGCAGCAGGGATGGCCTGCAACACAGGTTGTACCGGAACAGCCACAGTGGGAGGATCCAGGTAACACTATGGCAAACTGATTCATATGGTGATCCTGCTCATCCAATCTGGAAAAATATTAACAGCAAGTGGATTGCCTGCATCTTCTACATTCATGGCCTTCGCCTACTGTCAGGAACCATGAATCAGACTGAGACAGAAGTGCAGTAAAAATCACACTTTTTAATAAAATTGTAAAATGGTACAAACAGAGCAAACGTAGTTAAAACATAGCCAGGGTTCGGTAATCAGAGTGAGTAGTCAGAACAAGCCAGTGAAAAAAAAATCCAGAGATCAGCATAGTAGAGGCAACAAACAGGATCAGGAACCAGAAGGGAAGTCAGCCAGGCAAAAGTCTTAAATCCAGAAATCAGCGTAGTGAGAGGCAGCAAACAGGATCAGGAACCAGAAGGGAAGGCAGCCAGGCAAAAGTCTTAAATCCAGAAATCAGCGTAGTGAGAGGCAGCAAACAGGATCAGGAACCAGAAGGGAAGGCAGCCAGGCAAAGTCTTTAACAGGGAAACACAGTAGAGAGTATACGGATATGTTGACCAGGCGAAGACACAGGAGATCTGATCCAGGCAGTTTAAATAGCCAGCAGGTCTAGCTGATGAGCAGGAAATGAAGACCAGGTGAGTCACTTTGGAATGAAGAGTACTGGCAATTAAGCTGAGCACTAGAGCTCTGAGAAGGGAAGGCTGAGCCCAGCCCTGACAGAGACATCCTGCTAAAGGGATTTACAACATCCAATTAGCCATTTACGGAAAAACCTGACCAAGAAATATTTTAATGACTGTTTTAAGATAATGCTTCATTAAAAGTCCCTTCTTTAGAGGTTTACAATCCCCAATTAAAGTCAGGATACATTAGAACCTGTGGAGTGCCCTGCTAGATAGGTCTTATGAGATAGCAATTTAGCAATGTGGCCTAATAAAAAGTTGTTTGAGGCTTACAGACCCTCTAAGTACTGTTGTTTCAACTTGATCTGCTTGAGCTAGTTGTTTTATGGGGGGGGGGGGATTTAAATCTGATGGTTTATCACAGGCTTGCAAATTTAGAATGCCCACTGCCATTTGGAGCTGCACTGTCCAGCCACTGTAGAATATTTGCATATATTGTCATTTAGATGATACAGTTTGTATAATACTAGTATTATAATACTAGTACTGAATACTAGTTTGTATTTCAAGATAAAACCTTTCTCATTTATTCTTTGTATATTGCGGCCTAATCAAGTTGCTTACATACTGTTCAGCCACAATATAATTTCTAACTATTGTTTCCCAACTAATACACTTTCATGTTCATTTCAGGATAAAACCTACCTTGTCCCCTCGTCTGAATTTTTGGTCTAACCAAGCTGTTTACTTACTAACCAGCCAATGAACAATATTTGTGTCTATTTTCTTTCTGATCACACATATCAAATCAATGCTCATTGGTCCCAAAAAAGTGTCAAAAGTGTGCGATCTGTCTGCCACAATATTGCAGTCCCGATAAAAATCGCAGATCGCCACCATTACTAGCAAAAAAATTAAAATGCCATAAATCTATCCCCTATTTTGTAAAGACTATAACTTTTGCGCAGACCAATCAATGTGCATTTATTGGGATTTTTTTTACCAAAAATATGTAGAAGAATACGTATAAACTGATGAAGAAATTCCATTACTTTTATATTTATTATAGCAACAATAAAAAGTATAGATTTATTTTCAAAATTGTTGCTCTTTTTTTGTTTATAGCGCAAAAAATAAAAACCGCAGAGGTGATCAAAAAGAAAGCTCTATTTGTGGGGAAAAAAAGGACATCAATTTTGTTTGAGTACAAGGTCACACGACCCCGCAATTGTCAGTTAAAGCAGTGCCATAGCGCAAAAAGTGCTCTGGTCAGGAAGGGGGTAAATCCTTCCTGGGCTGAAGTGGTTAATATGCCACAGCTTTCTTACACTTGAATACAATCCAAAGGACATAGGTGAACAGGAAAGCAGAGAAAATGGTTCTCTTCTTTACTAAAAAAATATTTGCATTTTCAAATGCTAGAAAGAATGCAGATAAGTGACATTTGTACTTGGACTTAAAATGTCATAAAGTCACAATAATATAGTTTGTGGACTGAGTGTATTTTTATGCCTTTCAGGATAGATTGGGAAGCCCAGTGCAACGCGTACCCCCACAGGAGCCACTGATGTATGGGTTTCCCTGTTCCTGGTGTTAGGGACCCACTAGGCAATACTGCACTGTCTGACACAATAAGGCTGAAAAAAGTACAGTTTATAATATAACATATCTTATAAACAAAATATCAGAATCCTGTATAACAGGGTACCCAATAGCCTGATTCAAGGATCAATGCCTTAAATATGGGAAATGCACACAGGGACTATGAAGACACAGTGCCACTTTACTCCCTCCCACAAAGGGTGTTGTGTTGTTCATTTAGGCAGGAATATGAAAAAGATCCTAGCTAAGGGCCTCTCACCACTATGGAGTCCAGTACGAAAACTCCTGAGTGTCTGGAGCAGAGTCACATGATCAGGGGTAGGCAGCCTGGGGCCCTCCAGCTGTTGCAAAACTACAAGTCCCATCATGCCTCTGGGAGTAATTGTACCCATCAGCCTTGCAAATGCCTTGTGGGAAATGTAGTTCTACAACAGCTGGAGCGCCGCAGGTTGCCTACCCCTGCACATGATACAGGGGATGGGCTGAATCTTATGGTCTCTGAGAGTAAAGGCAGCAGTCCTGAACAGAGCAACAGCATCCCTGAATAAAGCAAGAGATGTCCTGGAGAGAGATGCTCTCTCCCAGCATGCTAAGCCTTGCATTCTCACAGCAATGCAGATCTGTACACCACAACTTCAGCAAGGTCCCACACCAGCAGGGAAACAGTCTCTCACCAATCTCAGTACACAGTCCTCTCCCCCCAAACTTGTAGGTCCTTACACTCCATGGAGCTGTCCTCTGTGTACACACACAGCACCCAGTCACCACAGCAGCGGTGATCTCTGGACAAATGCAGCAGTTCAGTTTCCCTGCAGCAACACAGCACACCACCAGGGTCTCTCAGCAGCACCAGGAGCTTCCCACGGCACAGCAGCCTCCTCTTACTCTCCATATTATACTGAACTAGCTGCTGGGCTTATTTTCTGACCTTTCATCTTTCCCTCAGCAGTTGTCCTCTGGGAATAGTAGCCCCACTCAGTCCTTTCTACCCCAGGGCTGCCTGCAGAAGATTACACTTCACATGACTCCCTGCAGCTCCCAGCATTATTGAGCCAGCCTTCCTAAGGCTGCTACTGCAGCCAACACCATCCCTCTTCGTGTCTCTGGGTGGTGGGTGGGGCTTCAGCCACAGATTGCTACAGTCTCTCTCCCTTTGAGAGAGATAACAGTGTTTTGGTTGGCCTGTCGGTGCCCGAGCCATGCAGCGGCCATAATGTCAGGGCCCCTGGCCATGGGCGTCCACAGGTAGGGGCAAGTGCCCCCCCCGGAATCAGGGATCGGCGAGGTGTCTGGTTTTCCCCTGCTCGGCCCAGCGGTGCAGTGACACGGGGAGAGGTGAGCTGCAGGTTGTCAGTGTTTCCCCCGCTCTCCCCCCTTTCTCCTGTCAGAAGTGCAGGAGGAGAGAGAGCTGCTTGTACCAGTTTCCTGTCTGCATGTTTTCTCTACCCATTGGCCACAATGGAGGGGCGAAGAGACAAGAGGAGCCACATGCAGCACTATGGACAAGTCTCCGCCCCTCTTCAATCGGTTCCTCCCCGGGAGCCCGTAGTGTGTCCCCGCCGTGTCCAGACACCAAGTAAGTCCCACAGGAGGCCACATGCAGCACAATAGACAAGATAGAAAGGCTTTGCCCCCTGTACTCAGCTCCTCCCCCAGGAGCCTGTAGTGGGCCTGATGTCTGGAGCTGTCCCCTGCCATGTCCCCTCTCTGGAGCCCAACACAAGTAAGTGTCCCCAGACATGGGGAGTCTGCCTCATTATGTGTGTTCTTGTGACTCATCCTACAACTTCCATCCCAATCCAAACACTTCCCTCTGCACACACAACAAACAGAACAGACAGGGGGTAGGATATAGAGTATGGAGAGGGTTGGTGTGACTGATCGATTGTTGTTATAGAGTCTGGTGGTTGTTCAGATTATAATTGCCTGGTGCATGGTCGGTGTGGTAAGTCTTTACACCAGGCTTCATTTTTTTTTTGCAAAGCAACACACATATATGTATGTAAACGCAATGCTCTTGATCACAGGTCATTGGAAAAAATTGTAAATAAAAGGTGAAAAAAGGAAATCGCATCTGAATTCATGCAAACATGCAACAGGACACATTGCAAAACACATGCAAACCTGTTGACATTTTTAATTGCTAAGCCCCTCCCCTGTAAACATTAAAACATTGTCAAAAAAGGGGCGGAGCATGGGTGACTTTAAAATGATGCCCCCCTCTGAAAAAAGTTCTGCAGACGCCCATGCCCCTGGCCAGGCTACACACTCCCAGATCCAAAAGGTCTTCAGTCCAAAGATAACATTGGTGCAGGTAGATAAAATGTAACATCAAACCAGACATAATATTAATAATAAAAGAGTTTATATTTATAACTAGGCAAATTTAACTTGTGAGATCAGACTAACTTTATGGCATTTCCTTTTAAAAGAGGTAGGCATGGGAATTCCAAACAAGATATGTCAAGAGGTGGTCCAGGTTATGTGTCCACCAAAGCCATGGTAGAGAGCACAGGCATCCCTGGGGATCTTCAAGCCATGGACACAGCCTCTTGCGAACTGTGGCCAAGGGATTCATATGTCAGTCTTTCTGAAGGTTGTATAGACTTTTAGCTCTCACTCCTTTGGCTCTGATGGACCTTTTTCCTCAGATTCAGGGTCTGGTTGAGGGATCTCTATGTCATCTTCAACAGATGAAACTGAAGACTCTTCCTGTTTTTGTGAGTCACAAATTTAGGAGCATCGGGTTTGAGAATGTGGATGGAGTAGCATAAATTGACTCAGATGGCCACAACAATTTGATACTGTCATGTTCTTCATTGAAGCAGTCCTCCTATTCTCTGGTGGGCAAGGATGACATGTGTTTGTTAGTTGTGGATCAGTTTGCAGAGACACCCAAGCAGCATTACTCAGTGAAAAAAAGATTTTGGTGCCAGACTCCGGCTCCCTCTTCACGGTGGTAAGCCTCTCTCCTCCAGGCATCACTGGCTGCATCCCCCTCCAACCGCAGGAGCCAGTCCCAGACACCACCACGGGCTGCTCCCTGCCCGTCCAGAGCACGGCATTACCCATGGCCTCCTCCCCCATAACGCGGCAGCCGCCATCTTGAGGCCTACCTGACGGAAGCTAAAACAGCAGCATCCCCCAGCTCCCTTGGTTCCTGCAACTTCCTGAGTGCCCCCCACAAGGCCCCAGCCTCCCACACGTGGCCCCTGGCCAGGACAGTCCTCCTCTCCCACTACAGAGAGAACAGGCCCACTGTTGCGGCCCACAGCCAGCTACCGCCACCATCTTGAGGCCCATCCGACAGTATCATCCCCAGCAACATCCCGGGGCTCTCTCACAGGACCCTAGCCAATCATACTGGGTTGTGGCCCTTCACAAGGGAGCTTCACTCCCCCCCTGCAGGCCCACAGTAGTACCACCCGATCGAACGCTACCGCCATCTTGGGGGACACTGAGAACTCGGGTAGAGCCCAGCTATTGCACTGCAATAAACAGCCCCATAACAACTGAGCTCCACACACCTCATCCCCAGCTATCAAGAGACCGAGTGCGGTCACACCAAAATTACAACGCATCATGGTCTGAGGCCGTCCACAATACCCCACGGCCACCGCGACTCTGAGACCTATTAGCCGGGCCCCACGCAACTCAGTACCCTAACTGGCTCCCCCAGACTCTGCACCACCCAGTAAGACTCACCTAGTGTCCGTTTTAAGTCTTGGGCTCCTTAACATAGCTCCGGGCACCAAATCTTCACCTGAGGCCTACCAAGACCTAGCAAGGCCCGACAACCGGCCACAGATTTTCCCATATCGGTAAGACTCTTACTGTTCATTGATCGCTCCCATCCCCCTGAACACATACCACTCCCCCCCCCCCCCCGGAGATATTCCCCCCTCTTTTTTTCCTCCTACCCACCCCCCACTCTCCTACGGGCTATCGAAGCCTGCACGCACGACCCCTCATCTGTCCTCCACCCCTACAGTTAACACATAGGTCACAAGAGGCCTCTGCTTCCCCTTGCTTGCTGGGCCACAGAGCCGGATCCCAGCTTGGGTACTGGACCCTCTTTTTATCTCACTTCTACTGACCGAACAAATCAGGAAACTGATTCTATAAAGCACCCCCTGCATCACCTCTCCCTCTCCTCTACTACTATAAGCTTTCTGACTTACACTTTCTAAGCTGCAACACCCACATCCCATTTCTTAACTATATCAGTTGTTGAAATTATAATACCTAATCTTTTCCGGGTATACATGTCTAATATAGACCATGACATTGTCTATACGATTCTACTTGTATGCTATTGATTTATATATACTATTCTTAATGGATACTACCACCTATCCAAAAATATGAAAATTGTAAGATGTTGTATATTCTCTTTATTTTTCACGAATAAAATTATTTGAAACGAAAAGACAGAACGGACGAGAAACGGATGTTAGCGGACGATCCGCTTACATCCGATCCGCTGACATCCGTTTTTCACTCAAAAACATGTTCAATTCAGTCTTTTAGTTCAGTTTAGTTCAGCTCAGTATTTTAGTTCAGTTCAGTTTTTTAATTCAGTTCAGTCACTGAAACGAAAAGACGGAACGGACGAGAAATGGATGTTAGCGGACGATCCGCTTACATCCGATCCGCTGACATCCGTTTTTCACTCAAAAACATGTTCAATTCAGTCTTTTAGTTCAGTTTAGTTCAGTTCAGTTTTTTAATTCAGTTCAGTCACTTTTTTTTTTTAAAAAAGCGGATGAAAAACGGATGTCAGCGGACATGAAAACGTATGCAAAAATTGACATCTGTATCCGTGACTGAGCTGAACAAAGAAACGGAACGTGTGAAAGGGCCCTAAGGGAAAGATGATGAAATTGGACACACTAAGTTAAGGGGCAAAGGATCTTCTATAAATTTCACCTCCCTATTCCGTTTCTGGGTATAGCATAATCATAGGGGTATCTGCGGTATAAAAAGATCACTGCATATACAGAGTGTTTGTTACCCCAACATTTCATATTCTTGATATGTGGCTGCTGTACATATACTTATATGAAAAAAGTATTCTGTTCTCTTTGTATTGCTTCCTTTAAAGCAAGAGAACACACCATGATCAGTTCTTTAGCTATACTGGGAACTCAGCCTGCTCTCCTCCAATGATCAGACTTGTCCTGACACACCTCCACTGCACAGCCATTCACTGGGAAGATCAGTGTACTGCTGCTTC
>BLSH010473117.1:838335-848553 GCA_018402905.1 Glandirana rugosa | reverse complement strand
AACCCCCCCCCCCCCCCCCCCGCCGAGCTCTAATGCAGCTGAGAATAGAGAAAATGTGATCACTTATAAAAAAAGGGGAAAAGGTATTGATAATGTTTTTTAATATCTATGCACAAATGTTTTGCCTTCCATTTAAATGGAATGAATTGTTTTACAAGGTGATCATTTACAATCACTTTAACTGCATGTTTAGGTTTAGGGGCCACGGAGAAATAGATTACTTGCCCTATTCTCCACTCCGGCAGACACCTCTGCACTAGAGTTGGGCGAATGGTTCGGCCTGAGCATGAGTGTGGGCCGAACATTGGCTGTTCAAATTACACAATACCTTAACGAGGCAGCCATCATGGAAGAGCAGAGAGCAACCTTATTCCACCAGATTGTGGAGCTGTTATTTCCCAGCCCACTTCCCACAGATCAGCTGTCTGGGGCTTTTTTAGCATGTGTGCAGCCGATCGCACTGTTGCAATTTACAAACTTTGCATCACAAAAGGGACGTGATTCTGCTCCTCTTCACTCCTCAACTATCCGGTCTACCCCCGCTATACCTCATGACCTCTCAGCAGCCCCTACTGACAGGGATGATGGTATAACGAAGGGTGTCACAGGTCCTTGCAGCATGTCTGCCAATAGCTCACCACCAGCTGTAGACTATAGCAGACATTTCTCTGCCCCATCTGCTGCAGTGAAAAAAAAATACAGTCACTGCCACCCACATGCCCAGCATCTAAATTCAAGTTTGTCAAAGCTGTACCACAATGGCAGGTTCTCAGTCGCTATTTCTTTTCACGTAAGGCCATTCCAGCTGCATCACCATTCCACCACCACCATCATGTACCACCATCACATGGAAGGCATGATGTTGTGGCATCATTGGGCAAGGCAGTCAGCTGCAAGGTCCACGTTACTGCTGACACTTGGTTCAGCAAGCATGGTCAGGGATGCTATATTTCATTCACAGCACACTGGGTAACTCTGCTTGTAACTCGGAAGGATGCAGCACAGGGCTTAGTGCTGTAGCTTGTTGCGCCGACATGTCTCCATACAGCTACTGGTGATGCAAGATTTGTCAGCTCCGCCCCCTCCTCCTCCATGCCCTCTTTCGCTGAATCAGCCTATGAACCACCAGTACCTCCTAAGTGTTCAAGGGGTTATTCCATGAGTCAGGCGAAAAGGTGCCATGCAGTGCTTCAGCTGGTCTGTCTAGGGGACAGGAACCACACCGGAGCAGAGATTATTGCAGCTCTGTAGGGGTAGGCCCAGAGGTGGTTCATGCTATGCCAGTTGGAGCCAGAGATAGTGGTGTGCAATAATGGCACAAACCTCTTGTCCATCCTTAGATAGGGAAAGTCGACACATGTGCCATGCATGGCACATGTCCTTAATATGGTGGTACAGCGTTTCTTAAGCAGGTGCCCATAGGTCACACAGTCAGTACTCAGGAACTCAACTTTGGCAATGCTGCAGCGGCTGCACATGCAGCAGAGGGCTGTTAACGAGAACCTGTGTGAATATGGCAAAACGTCAGGCTCAGACTGGCTTGGCTTTTTTCCCCATGCCAATGGCTGCTCATAAAGGATGCATGCACTGTACTGTCACCATTTGAGGAGGCCACAAGGATGGTGAGCCATTACAATGCATGCATCAGTGACACAATCCCTGTTGTGTTCCTACTGGAGCAGACTCTACGTGGCAATATAGACAGAGCATTCGAGGCAGAGCAGGGGGAGAAAGAGGAGGACTTCCTTTCCTCTCAAGGCCCACTTTATACAGATACCATTCTTGTGATGCCATACAACACACAAGAGGAGAGGGAGGAGAAGGAGAGGGAGGAGGAGTACGATTCTGGCAATTTTGGAGGCATTGAAGCAGGGGAAGACATAAATCAACCCTTAACAGAAGGTATTCCATCCCCAGAACCCTTGGGAGTAGTACGTGGCTGGGAGGAGGCAATTCCAGATACTGTAATCCTCAGTGACCCCGAGGAGTTTTCTTCTCATGCCTCTGCAAACTTGTGGTGCATGGGCTCCCTCATTCTTCCAAGCCTGTGAAAGGACCCAAGAATACGTGACATCAAGAAGAAGGATCACTATTGGTTGGCAACCCTCCTTGACCACTGGAGGGGAAAGTCTTGCAACTCCCGTCCCCACAGTGGGAGTAGAAGATGAAATCTCTTGAGGACACCTTAAAGAAGAGCTATGTAATGCCTTTCCAGACTCTGGTACGTCTCTTGGAAAATATAGTTTTGAGGCTTCTGTTGGTCAAGAGAGGAGTGGAGGAGAAGGAGACGGCCTTGGTGATGCTTTTCAAAAATGTTTTAATCCTCGGTGCCCAGGGCTGTCAGCTTCCACATCCCATCGGCAGCATCTGCATCATGTGGTGGGAGATTATCTAGGGGCAAAAACAGAGATGGAGAGCTTTCCAGTTTATGATCCACTGGCTTACTGGGTCATGAGAATAGACCACTGGCCAGAACTTGCCCAGTATGCAAATGAGCTGCTGGGCTGCCCTGCACCTGATGCCGATGTCGCTGATTAAGTGCTTTCTGGATCTAGAAACGCTGAAAGACTAGCTTTGTGGGTGTTGATTTCATCTGGAAGAAATTTTTTGTTTTTTGGTGTAGGTTTCATGGGCACAATTAACACCCAAGGACCAATTTTTCTGCACCTGTTTGACAGGTGCATATCATTTCAGTTTTTGACAGCAAGGCCAATTCATGCTTTCATCAAGTGTACTGCTATAGGGTTACGGCGTGAAGGCACCACCAACACCAAAAACGCCAAATTTTTCCGCCCCTGTTACTTCTATCCAAAGTCTGTGCACTAAATAGTGGCCTCATCATACAGACTGGCTCCCCAAACCATTGTTTATAAAATAAAGAAAGCTAGCAGGGAAAATGTCATTTTTTTGGCTTTATAAATGTCATTATTGCTGCAGCAGGTTCTATACACGGTACAAATGTGCCACATTACAGGCAGACTAAGGGGACCCCCAGGCACTTTGTGCCCATTGATACAAGTCAACCCAGGGTAGTACCTGAACCCCCATACCCTTTGTATGCCCTGTTACTTGCATATAAGCCTTCAAAATGGGCACTTTTGATTTTTACAGTTCAGGTCCCATAGATTTCAATAGAGTTTGTCATTCGGTTCTGAACTTTCGCGATGTTCGGAAGTTCTGCTGCGATTCGAAGCGGGGGTTGTTCGGCCTATGTATACTCTGCACTAATAGACTGGTCCCTGCGGCCTCTTCTCTGCTACTCTCCAGCTGTCCAAGATCCTGGTGTCTTCAAAACCAATGCAGGGTCCGTAGCCCTACATTGGACATGAAAACAGAGGGACAGTCCACTGCTGGAGCATGGGGGAGTACTGTCTCCCAGGGGGAAAAGAGGATCGGGTAAGTAAAATTTATTTTACCATCCCCTAAACTAAACAAGTAGTTAACGTGTTATTAGCCCAAAACCAAAAATGTAATACAGTATATTGCAGCTTACCAATTATTAGATGTGATGACTGCATTTGACTTCTATTATTTTTTCCCTCCGTTTTTACCTGGTGATCTGGCCAGTAACACCCCTCCTGTATTAGAGTGCCTACACTCTGTATAAAGAAGCACAGGGGCACCTCTGGACAGCAGCATTGTCAGTCTGGGTGGAGGAGGGAACTGTTAGATGAACTAGCAGATTTAAGCTGCTCATAAATTATAACGTTTTTTTCGTTCAACCAGGGGGTTGACCAAAAAACTGACCCGATTTCCCTGTCTACACATTCAAAGGGGAGGGGTGAATCCTCCCTGCTCAGCTATAGTATTATCACAGTGGGGAGGTTTTCCTGCCACCAAAATACACTGATAGGGCGATTGTACAGAAATTGAACGGTAGATCGACTTCTGTGCAATCATAGTGCCCATAGATGGATTGAAATTCAGCAGGTCTCTGCTGAACCAGCCGAATTTTCGATCCATGTATGGCCAGCTTTAGATGCAATAAACAAACTAAAGCCAAACTCCAGCGTACAATTTATAAACAGTTTTATAAACAGTTTATAAAAGGTTTTACATAAAGAAATATAAGCTGATCACTGTAAGCACCCTTGTCAGTAGTAAATGGTTTGTCTTAACCCTGTAACTGCTACATCTGCAGAGCAGCTTGTTCTGTTAAAAAACAACAGACCAATCGGCCAGATCACCAGGTGAAAATAAAGGAGAGAAAGCCTAAAAAAAGAAAACTACCGCAGCCACCACATCTAAGAATTGGTAAGCTACAATAAAATAAATATAATAAATGTTTGTTTTTGGGTTTAATGCAGCTTTAACTTTTACAGTGTGGGTGCAGCCCCACTGCAAAGGGAGAAATTTCAAGTTTCCTAGAATTCAGCTTTAAAATACAAACACATCCATTACTTTTTGCTATTACTTTGATTATTATCTAGACCAGGGGTCTCCAAACTTTCTAAGCAAAGGGCGAGTTCACAGTCCTTCAGGCTTTAGGGGGCTGGACTGTGGCCAATGGGAGTAGAAAATGCCCTGGCAAACAATGCCCCATCATTGGTTTTATTGGAAGGAATAATGCCCCATTGTTGGTGTCAATGGGAAGAATAGTGCGAGGAATGGTGTCCCATCATTGATGTCAGTTGGTGGAGTAGTGCCCCAAGCTCCAGATAAAGACAAGCAAAGGGCCACATCCAGCCCCTGGGCCACAGTTTGTAGACCACTGATCCTGACCCAAGCATTGATACCCCATATATACGACTAACCTGGCCAGTTTTGGAGACTGTAACTACATATATGTATACAGTAAGTGCTGTAGGCAACAATGAACCACAGTGAAGGACAGAAAACAAGAAACTAGTAAAGATACTCATAAAGGGTGCGCATTAGCCAGTGCTCAATGAACTGAAAGTTTTTTATGTGACAGCCACATTTAAATAGGCCTATTCACGAGATAGTGTGAAGAGTATTGATAATGTGTAAACTAAATTAGATAAAAGGCACAAGCTTAGAACTATTAGAATAAACTATTTAAACATTTTGAGCTGGCTTAAGCCTCGTACACACGATGAGAATATTTGCATGCTAGTCTCATACCGAAAATTGAGAGGTTACTAAAGTTACGTAAATTGTCATACGACAGAATACAACTTCGGAAGTGATGTAATGTGTTGTATTATATTGCAATGTATTCTTTAATTTCCGAGCATGCGTGGACTTGCTCTTCTGATTTTCTTTAGACAAATACTGTACTGAGTAAACGAAAATCGTACGATCTAGTATCGTACAAGAACAAATTTTGTGTTTGCCCCTTTGGATAATTTCGGATGAACGGTCGTGATCAGGTCTCGAAAGCCGGTGTGCACTAATGATCAGATTATTATCGTACAATCTCTTTGAAAGAGGTATGTTCTGTCCGATTTACTTTACTGCAGGTCACTGATAGCAACTGGCTACACTTTTCCTGCCTATAATGAAGGACACCGAAATAGAAAGTTATTTTCAGCCCAGCTGAATGTAAATCTCCAGACTTTCTTTTAGCACAAAGTAGGCTGCCATAGGACACACCTCTGCCATGCCCCCAGTTACATGGATCATGGAGAATTAAAGTGGATTTTCAGACTCTAATTAAGCCTAAAACTGCTCCCTTCCCCTTTCTAGCGCCTATACTAACTACCCTGTAGAAGGAAGATGCTGATACCTATCCTCAGGGTGCTCCGGGCATGTGATCTCCCCAGCAGCCGGCTTTAGGGGGGAGGAGAAAGTACCGATAATGGATGGAATGCCTGGGTGGTGACGTCACCCATAGGCTTACTATGGGGCATCCATTGTGGGCTGCTGAAGCCGGTCCCAGGAACTCAATAATGTGACCAGACTGGAGCACTCTGAGATTAAGTATAAGCATCATCCTTCTACAGGGTACTCAGTATTGGAGTTAGAAGGTGGGAGCAGTTTTAGGCTTAGATAGTTAGAGCATTGAATTCCACTTTAATTTGTAAAAAAATACTAGTTACACATGGAGAGTGTTCAGAGTATAAAGCTGGCCATACGCACTCTAAATTTCTTTCATTCAGCCCCATGACCAAAACAAGAGAAATCCATTGATTCCCTTATCTACAATAAACAGGGTGGATAGAAGAATGATAATTCCCAGCTATTGCATTCAGCAGTTGCTGAATACCTGAACAGTGCTTGAATCGGATTGGATGCAAGTGCTGTTTATTCCAGAATTTTTTTACCGGTTCCTTTAACAAAAGCCAATTTAAAAATTTGTCTTCTTACGAAGGGGGCACAAATTCTTGAAGGAATCCATTAAAATCGAGCAGTGTGTGTTCATTTTAGAGCCAGAGCCCAGTTCCACTTCAGTATGACTTTGGTGGATACAAATATAGGTGTAGCACCCTTGCAGGTTGCTAGGTAAATTTAGTTTTGGGCTCCTTCTGTAATCAAGGGAGCAGAGATTGTTTGTTTGCTCAGGGCTTCACAAGCTGGAAGCTTCACCCTGCCTCTGGATAAGTTTCTAGAGCTTAACGGGGAGAATTTAAATTACCAGTCTGTAAACTGATCAGGGCCTAGCCAATCCCTGAAGAGGTGTGCCTAGATGGTGACAGGAGAAGCTGATAAATAGTTTAGAGAACAAGAATCTTCAGGAAGGAGATTTCCCAGCCTCATGGGGGCTGATGCCCCTGAGGCAGCCTAAGGACTGGCTTCCTGTCCTCCAGGGTCCCATCTGCTGCAGTGCTGGGACCTAGTGTTAGCCTGGATTTGATTGTGTAGCACCCTCTGCCATAGGTAGGAGCTAAGTGATAGGGTTTTTTGGTAGGAGAGGTAAATTTAGTCAGGCCGGACAGAGAGCAGGCCTGATTGTTTTGACTCTGGGTCAGGGAGTGGCCTAGGGAGTGACTGGTGACAGTAGATAGTGACACCCCTTGGTAACCCCTCCTTTCTGGATCAGAAAGTTTTGGAAGAAAGGGTGGGGAAAAAGAGGTGAAGCTTTCTGTGGTATGTTAAGGAGCTCTGACCAATCCCAAAGCTGGATTGGCAGGGGGGCAGGCCTCCTTAAACACCTGGGGACAGCCCAGTCGGGGAGGAGCGTTCGGGTGGAAGTGCTGGAGATGGAATAGTGTGGAGGTTGTTGTGGCCTAGGGGGAGCTCCCAGTCTGGGGGACGGGGTGACCTCAGGCCTGGAGTGCTTGGGTGCAGCCAGGAGGAGTGAGATAATGGAGGAGAGGCACAAGGCAGAGAGGAAAGGACAGCGGGAGAGAGCATTATCGGAGACATCTCCAGGAGAGGAACTTCAAGTGACAGGTGTAGGTGAGTGATGCACTCCCTGGAAAGCTGGAAGAGGTACACCGGAGCAGATTGGGGTGAGAGACAGTCTGAGAAGGGTGCAAGAGCCAGTTGGGACTGTGGTGTCATTATGGCAGGGCCTGGAAGAGGATGGGCTGGGAGCAGTAGTCCATCGAACTAGCTAGCACACATGTACTTTGCTACACTTAAGGGGCCCAGGGTCCCTGCCTGTAGTGGGTGGTCTGGAGGTTATACTACAACTATAGCAGGCCTCACCATGTGCTAGCTAGGCCGGAACCAAGTTTGTGCAGGAGAGAGGAACAGGGAGTAACTGTGCAGCAAGTGATAGTGCTGGAGAGAAGAACAACGGGTTAACCGTGCAGCAAGAGTTTGTGCTGGAGGAAGAGAAGGAGTGTATATACTGGAAGTGTATATAGATGGTCCAAATCAAGTTGGATTCAATTCTCTGGGCATCCCATAACTACCCCTATCCTCAAGTTCAATCCCCTAATAAAAACAAAAAAAAAAAAGTACCAGCCTGTTCTTTGACTCCGGATGGAAGGGAAAGTTTGACTGAGGGCAGTGTGAAGAATGGAACCACGACATTCAGCAACCCCTAAGGGGGCAATGGCTACATTTGGGGGCTCGGCCAGGATTTACCTGCTTCACGTAATTCTGCCACCCCTAGCAACCGAAAGTGAACTGAGCCAGGGAACTGTATTGTTCAAATTTTAGCAAGGATTGAACCCGTGAAAGGATTTATGTGCTCTGCCCATCAAACAGTGCTACAGTCAAGTGTCCATAGCAACCAGCGGGAGCAGCTGCCAATTGCTGCCCTGTTTACCCAGTTGCTCCAACCGGCGCTGGGGTGGACACTTGCACACAACTTCCTGCAATTCGTTGACTAGTAAACATGTGCTGTCGCCCGTGGAAACCACGGCAGGCGATCGCACCCATGAATTACAAATATGTCCATCGCTCTGCAAAAGCTGGACATCACCCACTGGATTAAAAATATGCCCAGCGTCCTGCAAAAGCTGGGCATCGTAAACTGTGGCTCCAAATTCCTGCTTACAGTAAAGTGTGCCTGTGACTGTTTCCTGTTGCCCGGGGTGATCGGGGTAAGCCTGCGGGTGCCTGCAGCCAGGACTGTGAAAATGTTCCATATAGGAAGACAGTGGCCCCTAAAATTACTGTTGCTATTGGCGACCATCAGAAAGGTCAGCATGTTGGGACAAGTACTGCCAGTGTCAGCATGTCTGCAAAGTCTCAGCGCTTCCTGGTGGTCTCGGACACCATGAGGCAGCAGAAGAGGGCGGAGGGTGGACATCTGCTACCAACCTTAACATATTTGCCGGAGAAGCGAACACTGGTGGACACGCTGTCCGACTGAAGCTGCACGGGGAACTCGCCCTGTGCATGACAGAAGGAGCAGAGCGGCTGTGTTTAATACACCCAGAGTGTTGGATTCCGACAGTGAAGGTCACGGCCTGGGCCAGGTGCGGCCATTGTGACGAGCCATTAACTCGGTTAGTGCCTACACCGCAGGAGCCACGTTACTACTCGGTGGACCTGCATACAGGGCTTTGCAAACCGCAGAGGGGTAGAGTTGCGGCCTGGCGACTCACCCATAAAAATCGAGGACACGGGAAAGGAAGAGACTGCTTTGACCTGTGGCCTGGCCAGGGACCTGGTAACTGTAAGTACTGCCATGCAGGAGCCAGCTAAAGTCCATTAAGAGCCGGCCAACCCAAAGTCCCCTGCTCCCCTAATCCCAACACAGCCTGGTCATTGATCTAAGTTCCCCCAGACTGCTAGCCAAGTTTGAATAAGTAAAGTCAAAACTTTTTTTTTTGGATAGAGTGGAGAGGGATTAGAACACTTGTCAGTTTTTACTGCTGTCTGTGCCTCCATTAGGGAGATTCACTCTCTCTATTTGTCCTGATTACCACTAGCATTGTTGATATATTGGTCAGGCAACGCACTGACACCTTTGCTGCCATAGTGCTATGTGCTGGATGTTCAGTGTGTTCCTGCGCCTTAAAGGAGGGGTGGGCTCCCTCCAGTCACCTACCCTGCATCTATCCATCAGAATGCGTGTGCTCCCACTGTGGAGACTCTTAAAAGTTAGAGGTAGGGACTGCAGGAAACAGGGTTCCTTGCCAGGGCCTGCAGCTTACGCATGTATTTGCAAATGTGTGCAACTAAACCCCTGTTTTTTATACTGTTAGACTGGTCAATTCAGTTGGTCGCAGGCTGGTTGGTAAGTTGAGCTTGGAAATTCTTTGGTTTTAAAAGAAAATCACAACTTTTGTGTTGTCCTCTAGAAAAGTAATAGAGAGAAAATCTTCCAATGGGGACACTAGTTCTGGTGACCTGGTGGTCTCTAAGGAAATTCCCTTAATTTGCGGGGATTTCCTCTCACTTGCTGTTTGGCTATGGAACAGGAAGTTAAGGAAGATCTCTGCAATGGGATACAGATGACGAAAAAATCTGACAGGGGTTATAATTAGTGTTGAGCGAACCCGGACTGTAACGTTCGGGTCCGTACCGAACTTTCGGGTGTCCGGGGCACGGACCCGGACCCGGACATTTCAAAAATCGTTCGGGTTCCGTCTTGGGGCCTGGCTTGGGCTTGCTAAAAACTTTACAGGCCCAGGCCCAGGCACGGGGCCTGTGGGCTTTCAAGCCATGCCTGGGCTTGCAATGTCAGGCCCAAGCGAGTTGTGATTAATATTGGGGACAGTCTAAAAAAGCAGTAGACATAGGGTAACGTCTCTAGAAGGAATTGAAGGACAAGGTATCGGTTTGTCGTTCACTCTCCTTTAGGGGCGTTTAATTCCCTTAAAGGAATCTCTGGTGGTCCAGTGGTCTTGATCACAGGGGTAACCTTCTAAAAGAGAGATAATGAAAAGATCTCCTGTTGTGTTTTCAACACTA
>BLSH010473117.1:810349-829506 GCA_018402905.1 Glandirana rugosa | reverse complement strand
ACAGAGAAAGAGACTGAGGACAGAGATTCCCCAATCCCTTTCTCTGCAGCCAGGCAGCAGGGGGAATCTGCACAGTACAAGGTGATTAGGGTGTGCCATCCTATGTGCGCACGCCTATGGGAAGATCCCCCCGTCATGACCAGGCCATTTGTTGCGTTACTTTAACTGACAATTGCGCGGTCTTGCAACACTGTACCCAAATAAAATGTATGTCCTTTTTCCCCCCACAAATGGAGCTTTCTTTTGGTGGTATTTGATCACCACGAGTTCTTGATTTTTTGCTATATTAACAAAAGAAAAATGATAATTTTGAAAAAAAAAAACAATATTTTATACTTTCTGCTATAAAGCATATCCAATAAAAAAAACTGAAAAAAATCAAATTTCTTCATAAATTTAGGCCAATGTGTATTCTGCTACATATGTTTGGTAAAAAAAATCCCAATAAGCATATATTGAACCATGGGATATTTTTATTTATTTTTTTTACTAGTAATGGCGGCGATCAGTGACTTATAGTTACTGCGATATTGCAACGGACATTCTGACACTAACTGACACTTTTTGGGGACCAGTGACACTAATACAGTGATCAGTGCTAAAATAAAAATGCACTGTGACTGTACTAATGACACTGGCTGGGAAGGGGTTAACCTCAGGGGTGATCAAAGGGTTCACTGTGTGCCTAGCCATTGTTTTACTATACCGTGCAAGGTTCTTTTACTAGGGGAAGAGATGGAATTTATTCCCTGCTTTGCCCCCTATCAGAATAGTGATCTGCCTTGTTTACATAGGCAGATCGCAGTTCTGTCTCTCTGTCTGATGATCGGCAGGTGCTGGAGTACATCAGGTACCCTGAACCTCAATTGGCTTCCGCTGTGTGTAATCACAGCGGAAGCGACCCACTGGCGGCGTGCATGTGTGCCCCCTACCCGGAAGTGTCAGATCATGTATACATGCATAATCCGGTGCACAGATGCCACCCTGTAGCGGTAAAACTAAATAATTTGGCTACATAAGTATTTTATATGCACTGCCAAGTATATTTAGCACCAACTGTAAAAAGACTTGACTAATTGTATTTTGTATATCTTGTCTACTACAATGTAGTGTCCTAATACAGCAATGAATCTAGATGTGTATGCTCTGTGTACATGACTCCTAGGAATTAAAGCAAAACTAAACTTTCTCAATCCACATGAACTGTTCTTAATCCTTAAACTGCTAGCATTAGTACATAAATGGGAAGGTGTATTATATTTTCTTGTTTTATCCTTTTTTTTTACATTTCTTCAGTTGCTTTCTGGTCAAGACCAAAATTATGTCATTAATCCCGTGTGTTTTCATGGGTATTTTTTTTTTCTTTCATCTGTAGTGGGGAGGAGGGGCTTTCTTAGCTAAGCACGCCCTCCTGCCTACATGCCTCAGCTAAGTGTGGATGGATTCCAGAAAGTAAATGCTACATGAATCATCTGCCCTTACTCAAGTAGGCCACCACAGGCAGAAATGCTAGAGGAGTGTTTTTCAAAGTGATTTTTTTAACAAAATAAAGCATGAAGACACGGATTGATGGGTGAGTTTCCTTTGAATATTAAAAATTAATTAAAGTGGAGTTCCACCCAAAAGTGGAACTTCCACTTTAAGGGAAGGTGACCCCCTGACATGTCACAATTGGCATGTCTTTTTTTTGGGGGGACCGGGGACCATGTTATCACAGGGTCCCAGGTCCTACTTCCTCTCCTGGCTCCGCTGAACCAGAAGGAAGTTCACCTTCCCCTCCTCCCTCCCGGAGAATATTGTACGTGGGTTTATTCCCCAAACATTTGCGCCAGTGGCAGCTGGTGAAATTTTAGGATGGGGGGGCGCCAGACCCCACCCTTCCTTTTTGACCCCTCCCACTTCTCATAAGCCCAACCCCTTATAGTTTCCACCCCTTGTGTCAGGAGTATACAACCCAGCATCACCAGATAGGTTATACAGCATCACAGATAGGGTATACAGCATTACAAGATAGGGTATACAGCATTACCAGATAGGGGTATACAGAGTCGCCAGATAGGGGTATACAGAGCCCCCCGATAGGGGTATACAGAGTCACTAGATAGCAGTATACACTTACAGAGCACCAGATAGCAGTATACAGAGTCACCATATAGCAGTATACAGAGCCCCAGAAAGCAGTATTCAGAGCCCCAGAAAGGGTATACAGAGCCCCAGATAGGGTATATAGTCATGAGATAGGGTATACAGAGCCACCATATTGCAATTTATAGTCACCAGATAGGGTATACAGTCACCAGATAGGGTATACAGAGTCACTATATAGCAGTATGCAGAGCCCCAGATAGGGGCTCGTGGCACTGACAGACCCCCCCCCCGAAGTCGGGACAAGTCCCGCACTTACCCCATCTAATAGGCAGGCAGGAGTGTGCAGAGCTCGGCTTGCGATGAGTGGGCTGGCAGTGTGCAGAGCTTCGCTTGCAGACAGCATGCTGGAGTCAATGGTCTGCAGCGCGGTAGTCGGGACTGAAACCCGGCGTAGTGCTGCGCCTGCATGAGTAATCACGCAGCCAGCACGTCCGCCACAGTCCCGCCCCCGCCCACATCATCCAATGCTAGTCATTCACTGACTCAGGGCAGCCAATCAGACTATGTGTGTGCGCCTGTTCAGCGCACGCACATAGTCTTTAATGACTGACCAATCGGCTCACTACTTGCTGTCAGCAGACAGCAAGAAGCCAAGAAAAAAGTCAATATACCAGCGCCTCCTGTAGGGGGTCGAGCTGACTTTTTTTTTCTTGTCAGCGGTGGGGAGGCGGCGCCCAAGAGCCCCTTACTAACCAGCCGCCGCTGGATTGCTCTTAAAAATGCTTAGGCGCGTTTACAGTAGATGCATCAAGAACCTCTCAAAAACACACTTTTTTCTGCCTGTAAACATTCCTCTACAAATATGCCTGTAAACGCCCAAATGTGCATTAACAAATAGGCTAACATAGATATGCTTCTTCAAGCTGAAAGAAAAAATGCCAAACAGTTGCATAAGCAGCATTTTTTTATGGCCAGTGTGCATGAGGCCTAAAAGGGGCATTCTTCCCACTAGCATTTTTCTTCACTGACCATCAATAAATTGGTCCGTAAACTTCACTTGAAAGTACCAATAGTGGTAAAACAGTCTATATAAAAGTGATGCTTTGTGCACCACACTGCATGCATCAATAAAGCACTTTATTAGACTGCTTCACCACTATTGGCATTTTCAAGTGACGTTTACGGACTATTGCACTTTATATTTTTATATTCATTTTTTGTGGCACATATAGTTTAATAGATTTGATTTTGAGTTTTGATGTTTAGATATCTAGCATTTACTGGTTTTGTATATTTTATAACAGAGCATGCATACTCACAAAATCGCTAAAGCATTTGTTTTGTATATAAATATAACTGGTTGATCCTGCCTTCAGCTGTCCTTCCCATCTTCTCTGTGTCACCACTGCAGGATGAGATTGTGTAGACAAGCTGGTGTCTTCTGCTGAACATGATCATATTTAATTTCCTCCTTTTTCTTATTTGTGCAACCAATGAGTCACAAATGTGGACGTATACACTCTACACAGTGATAAATTACACTCCCCTTCCTCCCCCCTTCTCCATGTTCTCCTATTGCTAAACTCTTTGGGTATAGGATATAGTATGCTGATTGATTAAATTCAAAAAGAGCTTAGTTTTAATATAAATCAGTATAAAATATATTAAATGTAATTACTAATACCTGTAAAGTAAAAAGAGCCTTGTATGCAGATGCATACTAAACAAAATGAAAGCTAGTGTGAACCATCTTTGATTCCACCTTTACCATATTAAAGCACAAAAACATTATATATTTTTTCTGACATCCTAGAGAATAAAATTGTGATTGTTGCAATACTTTAAGTCACACCGTATTTGCACAGCGGTCTAACAGGCGCAATTTTTTAAAAAAAAAATACACTTTTTTGAATAAAAAATAAGTCAACAGTAAAGTTAGCCCATTTATTTTAAAGATAATGTTATGCCGAGTAAATTGAAAGTCAACATGTCATGCTTCAAAATTGCGCCCGCTCATGGAATGGCGACAAACTTTGGCACTTAAAAATCTCCATTGGCGACATTTAAAAATTTCTACAGGTTACCAGTTTTGAGTTAGAGGAGGTCTAGTGCTAGAATTATTGCTCTCGCTCTAAAGATCGCGGAGATACCTCACATGGTTTGAACCCCATTTTCATATGCAGGCACGACTTACGTATGCGTTCACTTCTGCCTGCGAGCTTGGAGGGACGGGGCACTTTAATTTTTATTTTATTTATTTATTTTACTTTCTATTTTTTATTTTTACACTATCCTTTTAAAAAAAATTTTGGGTCACTTTTATTCCTTTTTTAAACATCCCTTGTAATAGAAAAAAAGCATGACATGACCTCTTTAATGTGAGCTCAGATCTCACAGACTTAAAACGGAGGTCCAGCCTGGATGGAAAAAAAATAAAAGTCAGCAGCTGCTGACTTTTAATATTTGGCCACATATTTGGGCACTTACCTGTCCAGCAAGCCCACGATGTCAGCACCCCAAGCAATTTTCTGATCGCATCCCGAGAGTTGCCGTCTCCATTCCTGATAAGGGAACCCAGAAATGAAGCCTTTTGGTTTCACTGCTGGTTCCTTACTGTGCATGCACGAAGCGTGCTGCGCTGTCTTGATTGGCCCGGCGACAGAGGAAGGAGGAGGGGGCCGAACTTCCAGGAGATCAGGCCCGGGCCCAATCTCCCACAGAGGGGAACGGGACCTGTCAAAAACGGGCCCCAGCTCCCCCCCCCCCCTGAAAGGTGCCAAATGTGGCACCGAAGGAGGGGGTGGGGAGCAATCCAGTGGAAGTTCCACTTTTGGGTGGAACTCCGCTTTAAATGCAATAAATAAATAAATGTCATTTGAAAAAAAAAAAATTCCTTTAAGAGCCATGGGGCGAAAGGGACGTTTGACGACGCGGAGTGGGGGCCATCTTTCCCTCACTCTGCATCCAGACTCACAGGGGAGCAGACGTAATCATCTCCACCACTACCGATGGCTCCGGTAAGCATCGGAGACTACCAGAGCGAGGCGGGGAGGCACCTCTCCCGCCGCCGATAAAAGCGATCTTGTGGCGAATCTGCCGCAGAGACCACTTTTATCTGAAAGCCAGCTGCTTGCCGTTTCAGAGGATACCGGGGTTATGGCACCTATCTGCTGCCATAACAACGGTATTCCACGTCAAAGTACCGACATAAAACTACGGTGGCTGGTCCTTAAGTGGCAAAAAAAACAAAAACAAATTATATTGCATATATATGATTTATGTGAATGAAATATGGCAATTGACACGTCTCTGTTTAGTTTCATTTTACGGTAACATACCCATGACATACAATGACAATATTTCAATTTGGCTGAACTGGGTGATAAACTTGTGCCTTGGAATAACCTAAAGACACTGCTGGCCAACTCTTCTCAAAATATGAAGTGGTCTGACATGTAGGAAAGGATTGCCTGCTAGTTATCCTGTCTCCTGAGATAAGATAAGACCTTATATGTCCCTCCCCCACCCCTGAATAAAACCATGTGATTGGCTATGGTGAGCATTCTGGTTTATGGAGCTGGCCAGGGGCGTTGCTAGAATTGCGAAAGACCTGGGGCACTCCTGGGCACCTTGAGTAGAACAATGATACAGCTTGCATTGCATGAATGGCGGGTGGGGCCACATTGTGCTGACAATGGAGGGACTATATGGAATATGGTTACATTTAATCTAGTTACTGTATTTAGTCTAGTTACTGTGATCATATATGCCATAGTCCTTGTGCCCACAAAATATGCTTAACTTCTGTGCAGCAAGTTAATCTTCTAAACACATAAACACCAGGACAAAGGATAAGTTAAAACAAAATAAAATTCTTAAAAGCTTATATGCCTTTCTGCAAACAGAATATCAACATACAGTAGAGCTAAACTGATATTCTCTAAAAGCTTGCATCACCTATGGACAATTTTAGGTACCATAGTGTGGTGTTTCAGGGGCTTCTGGTATTTTAAATATTAACATACAATAACTTTAATATTATATTTGACCCAAAAATGGGTTTATTCTGTGTTTATGTGCACTTAAATTAATTTTAGGGTGTTTTTTTCCTAAAAATTTGCATTTGATACACGGCTGCTCCAATATCGTGTGACATAAGAAAAATTGCAATAGCCACCATTTTATTTTCCAGGGTCTCTGCTTTCACAAAATATATAATGTTTGGGGGTTCTAGGTAATTTTCTAGCAAAAAATGCAGATTTTAACATGAGTGAAAAATTTAAAAAATTGCCCCGAACAGCAAATGGTTAACATATAGCACAGAGTACAGTAGTGAGGCCTATGTAATGTATGTACAGCCCAATGTAAAGGGTACAGGCAGCAGTCACAAGCAGGGTTGCCAACCTCCTGCAGTGTTTTTTACTGGCAAAACATGGAAAATTTACTGGCAGAGCACATTTTTTACTGTCAACCTGAAAAATAATGGAACTCTTATTAAAAACTAAGACAATTGATAATTAAACATAACATGGAAAAACTGACAATACCCATATCAAGTAGTTTGCCTGGTTTACACTTAAAAAGTCAGCACAGCGTAACAAATTATCAGACCCTGAGATTTATAGACAGTTGTAAAAATCACTGGATTTTTACAAACTGTCAGTAAATTTACTGGCGGTTGCAACCCTGGTCACAAGTATGTCACCAATCGGAATGAGTACACTGGTCAGTAATAAGTAACATGCAGCCCAGGATATAAAGTGCAATGGTCAGGAGTGTGTAACCTACTGGCCAGCATACAGAGTGCAGTAGTCAGGAGTATGTCATCTACTGTATAGCCAACTGTATGTTGATCAGGAGTATGTAACGCATAGCATGTCCCACATAGTGCAGTGGTCAGGAGTATATAACTTACAGCATGGTGTACAGAGTACAGTCAGTGGTCAGAAGTAGATAACAGCACAGCCTACAGAATGCAGTAGTCAGATGTTCATTATCTCACAAAAGTGAGTACACCCCTCACATGTTTGTAAAAATTATATTATATCTTTTCATGTGACAACACTGAAGAAATGACACTTTGCTACAATGTAAAGTAGTGAGTGTACAGCTTGTATAACAGTGAAAATTTGCTGTCCCCTCAAAATAACTCAACACACAGCCATTAATGTCTAAACCGCTGGCAACAAAAGTGAGTACACCCCTAAGTGAAAATTTCCAAATGGGGCCCAAAGTGTCAATATTTTGTGTGGCCACCATTATTTTCCAGCATTACCTTAAACCTCTTGGGCATGGAGTTAATTAGAGCTTCACAGGTTGCCACTGGAGTCCTATTCCACTCCTCCATAACGTCATCACGGAGCTGTTGGATGTTAGAGACCTTGCACTCCTCCACCTTCCGTTTGAGGATGCTCAATAGGGTTTAGATCTTGAGACATGCTTGGCCAGTCCATCACCTTTACCCTCAGCTTCTTTAGCAAGGCAGTGGCCATTCTGGAGGTGTGTTTGGGGTCGTTATCATATTGGAATACTGCCCTGCAGCCCAGTCTCCATAGGGAGGGGAGAATGCTCTGCTTCAGTATGTCACAGTACATGTTGGTATTCATGGTTTCCTCAATGAACTGTAGCTCCCCAGTGCTGGCAGCACTCATGCAGCTCCAGACCATGACACTCCCACCACCATGCTTGACTGTAGGCAAGACACACTTGTCTTTGTACTCCTCACCTGGTTGCCGCCACACACACTTGACACCATATGAACCAAATAAGTTTATTTTGGTCTCATCAGACCACAGGACATGGTTTCAGTAATCCATGTCCTTAGTCTGCTTGTATTCAGCTGTTTGCGGCCTTTCTTGTGCATCATCTTTAGTAGAAACTTCAGTCTGGGACGACAGCCATGTTGGTCTATGGCGTATGGTCTGAGCACTGACAGGCTGACCCCCCACCCCTTCAACCTCTGCAGCAATACTGGCAGAACTCCTACATCTATTTCCCAAAGACCACCTCTGGATATGATGCTGAGCACGTGCACTCAACTTCTTTGGTGGACCGTGGCGAGGCCTGTTCTAAATGGAACCTGTCCTGTTAAACCGCTGTATGGTCTTGGCCACCGTGCTGCAGCTCAGTTTCAGGGTCTTGGCAATCTTCTTATAGCCTAGGCCATCTTTATGTAGAGCAACAATCCTTTTTTTCAGATCCTCAGAGAGTTCTTTGCCATGAGGTGCCATGTTAAACTTCCAGTGACCAGTATGAGAGAGTGAGAGCGATAACACCAAATTTAACACACCTACTCCCCATTCACACCTGATACCTTGTAACACCAACAAGTCACATGACACCGGGGAGGGAAAATGGCTAATTGGGCCCAATTTGGACATTTTCACTTAGGGGTGTACTCACTTTTGTTGCCAGCGGTTTAGAAATTAATGGCAAATTTACATTGTTATACAAGCTATACATTCACTAGCAAAGTGTCATTACTTCAGTGTTGCCACATGAAAAGATATAATAAAATATTTACAAAAATGTGAGGGGTGTGAGATACTGTATGTAACATACAGAGGTCAAGAGTATAAATATCTAAACCCAAGAACCAAAATTTTTACATCTGGCCAGTCTTTCGATGTGGTGGTTGCATTAGATTTGATTGTTCAGGCCAAGAACATTTTCAGCAAATACAAAAAATATTGGTTGATTGTGCCACAAATGTGTCATTGTCATTGCAACTTTCTGTGAATTTAACTAAAAAGTACAAACAACCTTCCTTCCAAGCTATCTGCAATGGAGATGAAGAGAGGAAAAAGTGTTTGAAAAATATTGACAGCAGAAGTAGTAGTAAAAACCTGGCCTGGGTTATAAAGTGGAGTCACACCAAATCAACCTGAGTCCTAGAAAAAAACATTGTTGGGCTACATACTGTACACACAGGCGATATGAAAAACGAGCTGTAAAGCTAGTACCGACGCTAGGAAAAAGCCGCATTAAAACTGCAATTTTATCAGTGTCATGCATTGACGTCAATGCACATTTAGCCGCGCTAGCTTTCAGCAGCGTTTTTCTGCCTCTATTCAAAATCTATGGTTCCCTATGGGAGTCCGTTGATTTGAATATAAGTCGCACCAGAAGTCGGATCATGATGATCTGACTTGCGGTGCAACTTGTGTGCTGAGGATCTTGAAGGGGGACTCCCGCAAAAATGGAAAAAAAAACAATTTGCGCGGGGTTCCCGCCAAAATGCATACCAGACCCTTATCTGAGCACGCAGCCCGGCAGGTCAGGAAAGGGGGGAGAGCGCGCGTCCCCCCCCGGACCATACCAGGCCACATGCCCTCAACATGGGGAGGGTGGGTGCTTTGGCCCTGTGCCCCCCTCCCTAAAGCACCTTGTCCCCATGTTGATGAGGAGAAGGGCCTCTTCCTGACAACCCTGGCCGGTGGTTGTCGGGGTCTGCAGCAGGGGCTTATCAGAATCTGGAAGCCCCCTTTAACAAGGAGGCCCCCAGATCCTGCCCCCCACCCTATGTGAATGAGTATGGGGTACATTGTACCCCTACCCATTCACCTAAAAGGAAAATGTCAAAAATAAACATACTACACAGGTTTTTAAAGTATTTTATTAAATCAGTGTCTTCTCCCTCTCCAGCCCTTCTCCCTCCTCCGGCATCTTCTTTCTTCTGCTCTTTTGTGGGTTCTTCTTTCTTCTGAGGGGTCTTCTGTCTTCTCGCTCTTTTGCCGGGTCTTCTCCGCTGTCTTCTCCCTCTGTTCGTCTTCCCATGTTGACTCAATGCAATCTTCCAAACGAATGCTGCCTCCACACTGTGTGTTGACTTATATTGACATGGGGTGGGGCCACCCGCTGATGTCATCTGGAGGCTCCACCCCCTTATGTTATTTCCCTGTCATGCCTCGAGCGGTGATGTCATAAGGGGGTGGGGCCTCCGAATGACGTCAGCGAGTGGCCCCACCCCATGCCAATATGAGTCAAAGCACAGCACGGAGACAGCGTTCCATTTGGAGACCACGTCGAGTCAACAAGGGAAGAAGAGCAGACGGAGAAGACGGGGCAAAAGAACGAGAAGACAGAAGACCCCTCAGGAGGAAGAAGACCCCGCAAAACAGGAGAAGAAAGAAGACGTCGGAGGAGGGAGAGGAGCCGGAGAACCATTAATTTTGAATAGAGACAGAGAAATGCCTGACGAGGCTTAACACTGTGTATACACACACAGCGCTGGGGCCTCAGAACGTGCTGGTCCTGGGGTTTTTTTTGTAGCTTAAAAATGCCTATGTCTCATACACACACAGCTCAAAAATGTCCATGTGTGTATGAGGCCATTGAATAACATGGGGAGGCGTTTTTAAGCTGTAAAAACAGCTCAAAAATGTGGCTGTAAAAATGTCCGTGTGTATGAGGCCATAGAGTTGAAAACTTACTTTTTTTTTTTTTTTTTTTAAATAAATGGACTATCTAAAGGTACCTATACTAACCCATCTTCCATTTGCTCATTTTCTAGTTTGCAGTGGAAAGGGGATAAACTGAATCACACTGCTTCTTCTGGTTTCGATATATATGAGGCCAAGATCAGCTAGGAAAATGGCAAACAAGAGTCATCTAAAGTGCAGAGCATTTCCTGCAACCTTCTCACAAGCAAAGAGCTGCTCCGAAAGAAGTGTGGCGTTTACAGGCTTTGAAGAGCCGGACAGGAAAAGCATTCTCAAACAGCTTGTATTACACCTTATACGTTGCATGAGTTTAAAGTGGTTGTAAAGGCTTCAGGTTTTTTACCCCCCCCAGCCTCCCTAATACCTGAGCCCCATTGCGATCCTGCTATGCGCACGTGACTGAGATAGCAGCAGTAGCAGCAGTGAGCAAATAAGGAGCGAGGGGAGGCGGGACCGAGCTGTGGCTCTGTGTGTGAGTGGAAACTCAGAGCAGCGGCTCTGGAGCTAGCCTGACTGAGTGCCCCAATTGCAAGCTACTTGCTCTAGGGGCACTCGGCAGGAGGGAAGGTTCAGGAGTGCCGACAAAGGGACCTTAGAATGGGAGGATCTGAGCTGCTCTGCGCAAAACCACTGCACAGAGAAGGTAAGGATAACATGTTTGTTATTTAAAAACAAAATAGTTGCCTTTAATATCACTTTAAATCTCCAAGCCTAGATAAATAAATGATACGCTCTTGGCCCACAAAGCTACTATTAAATATTTGTCATTAAAAGATTAATGGCCCATGCACACCATATGCATTGGGCTGCACTGGGCAGCACTGCCCAACATACAGACTAGGCAAATTGCAATGTGCTAAAAAAAATAAGTATGAAAGAAAGCATTTTGGAGCTTGTTGCAGTGTGCTACATAATACTGGATGAAATTTCATTTTGTAACATTTCATTAACCAAAAAAAAAAAAAAAAACCACAGTAGGGGGGGTTTACTGAAACTCGTGCATACAGAATCTGGTGCCACTTTGCATAGTAACCAAGCAGTTTCTACATTTCATTGTCAAAGCTTAAAGTGGTTGTAAAGGCCAAAGGTTTTTTATCTTAATGTGTTCTATGCATTAAGAAAAAAAGCCTTCTGTCTGCAGTAGCCACCCTCAGCCCCCCTAATACTTACCTGAGCCTGCTCTCTATCCAGTGATGTGCACAAGTCCCTCCGCCGTCCGGGACTCTCCCTCCTGATTGACTGAGACACAGCAGTGGCGCCATTGGCTCCCACTGCTGTCAAAGTCAGTTAGCCAATCAGAGGGAGCGGGCTGAACCACGGCTCTGTGTCTGAATGGACTCACTGATCTGCAGCTCTGCTCTGGTGCCCCCATAGAAAGCTGCTTTCTGTGGGGGCACTCGACAGGAGGGAGGGGCCAGGAGCAGCGAAGAGGGACCCAAGAAGAGGAGGACTGCTCTGTGCAAATCCACTGCACAGAGGAGGTAAGTATAACATTGGTAAATTAGAGGTGAAACTGGCGCTGCTCAATTGAAAAAACTAAAAACGTAAAATAAATGTCCTGGGTATAAAATTTCCAGCACGCTGGTATACAATGTATATTAATTAATAGATACAAAGATTGGGCATAAATCCTTTACTTTTACTATCCTGTGGTAGTATATGAATGCATGGGGGTAGTTAGCAAAATATAATAAAGAAATAAAGTGCATCAAATCTTAATAGTGTAAATTAATATATAAATAAATATAAATGGCGAGTATACTTCTAAAAATGGTGGGTATACTTATAAAAAACACTTATACTGTATGAATAAAATCATATGTTGAAAGCTGCATACATAAAAATAGTATTGTGCAAAGCTAAAATGATACAAAACCATAAAGTGCCTATAAAGCAATCAATTGTGCAAAAATGCTTCTAAGAGCATGAAGATGTGTCAAACGAAAGAAGACAAAAAAACACAAAAACTTAAAACACTAAAACAGTCTTTTAAATGAAAATAACAATCTCCTGGTGATGTGATAAAGGTGCTGTTAGAAGAGATGTCAGAAATATCCTCAAACTATGAAGCGCCAAAAACCAAATTCTCCACTGTGAATTATGTGCTTGGTGTTCCACCTCCTGCACTGCAATCGTGGGAGCACTCACCGGAAAGCGCTCCCCACTGAAGGGGTACGCGCTTGGTTGTATTTCCTAGGTGTGTGTATTCCTTTCCTTGGATTTCCTTGGATTGTTGTGCGTATACAGGTAAAGGTAAGATCATCCGACTATTCACCTCCTTCCTTATATTCTCCGTGGGTATACCATGCAAGTAAGAAACAGTATCTTGCGCAATATCATTTAGGTATTTTTATTTGTAACGGTATAATAAACACTCACGTGTCAGCAAGTAAAAAGAAGCAGTCACTTTTTCAAAAGCAAAATGGACATCCGCCGTGTTCACTGCGGTCCACTGCATACACGACCGGAAGTGATGTGTGATGTTTCTGGCCACGCCCTACGTGTTTCGCCATTGGACGTCTACTGGAGCGTCTACACACCAGGGGGCATGCGCTTTACAGAGCATAATGTGCGCCTGCTTTTGGGCATGTGCCCTAAGGCTGGATTCACATGTATGCATTTTTAATGCATTTTGCATTTGGCAGATTTGCACTACAGTCCATTTAACATGGTTACCTATGGAACACGTTCTGTAGTGCAAATCTGCAAAATGCAAAAAGCACTAAAAATGCATAGGTGTGAATCAGGCCTTAAAGAGTATTAGGAGCTGGTGTTTATAGCACTTGTTTGTAACAACATATGAACAATAGTTTTGTTAGGTATGATCTCCAAAGGTTCCCTGCCCTATATGCTGACCGCTTACATATGAAAAAGAAAACTATAAAGTTACATACATATATAATAAATACAAATCAACCATTTGCATTTAGTATCCAGTTTGCCAACTCTCACCTGGACAAACAGCTGATAGTCATTATGGCCTCAGGGAAAGCATGCAGGAAGAGAAGCTGAATGCTTCTGTTCAGAACATCACAGAGCTAGATTATATTAATTTTTTGGGGGGTCAAAAAGAGTTTAGTAATTAATGTGTTTGTTACCCCAACATTTCATTCTTCTGATATGTGCCTGTTGTACCATATACTTGTATGAGAAAGTATCCTGTTCACTTTGTATTGTATGTGAACTGATCACACTGCTCGAAATAAACAAATCTTTGCCATATAAGAAATTCCTATATACTCATAGGGCATGCCCGTCCAAATACAATAAGATATGGAATCGGTGATTACAGGTATCCAAAACGTGTGTTTAAGCATAATGTGTCATTGGGGAGATCTTACTGGTCTTTTACCAATGTCACCTGAGAGTACTTATTGATGACATTATATTTCCGGTAGAGTTGAGCGAACCCGAACTGTAAAGAACTTTTGGGTGTCCGGGACCCGGACCCGAACCCAGACTTTTCAAAAAAAGTCCGGGTTCGGGGTTCTGGTAATTTTACTAAAAGTTCTGTAAATTGCTGTAAAAAAGTCCTGGAAAGTCCTAGAGGTCTGTAAAAGGAAGGAAAATGGGGGTAAGGGTCAGACAAGTGCCCTACAAAGGGGACAGGGAAATAACTTAAAAGCATTTTTAAACAAAAATCATATAAAAAAAATCAAAAATGGAGGTGGATGTGGACCATCTTCAAACTGTGTGTGAAAAGTATTAATTAGCGGGAGAAGCCATATCACTGTTCTAAAATCATCTTCAAACTGTGTGAAAAAAGTATAAATTAGCCGGGAGAAGCCATATCACTGTTCTACAATCATCTGAAAACTGTGTGTGAAACTTAAACAATAACCAGGAGAAGCCATATCCCTGTTCTAAAATCATCTGAAAACTGTGTGTGAAACTTAAACAATAGCCGGGAGAAGCCATATCCCTGTTCTAAAATCATCTGCAAACTGTGTGTGAAACTTAAACAATAGCCGGGAGAAGCCATATCCCTGTTCTAAAATCGTCTGCAAACTGTGTGTGAAACTTAAACAATAGCCGGGAGAAGCCATATCCCTGTTCTAAAATCAACAGCAAACTGTGTGTGAAACTTAAACAATAGCCGGGATAAGCCATATCCCTGTTCTAAAATCATCTGAAAACTGTGTGAAAAAAGTTTAAATTAGCCGGGAGAACCCATATCACTGTTCTACAATCATCTGAAAATTCTGTGTGAAACTTAAACAATAACCGGGAGAAGCCATATCCCTGTTCTAAAATCATCTGAAAACTGTGTGTGAAACTTAAACAATAGCCGGGAGAAGCCATATCCCTATTCTAAAATCATCTGCAAACTGTGTGTGAAACTTAAACAATAGCCAGGAGAAGCCATATCCCTGTTCTAAAATCATCTGCAAACTGTGTGTGAAACTTAAATAGCAGGTAGAAGCCATATCCCTGTTCTAAAATCATCTGAAAACTGTGTGTGAAACTTAAACAATAGCAGGTAGAAGCCATATCCCTGTTTTTAGAACAGGGATATGGCTTCTACCTGCTATTAAGTTTCACACACAGTTTTCAGATGATTTTAGAACAGGGATATGGCTTCTACCTGCTATTGTTTAAGTTTCACACACAGTTTGCAGATGATTTTAGAACAGGGATATGGCTTCTCCCGGCTATTGTTTAAGTTACACACACAGTTTTCATATGATTTTAAAACAGGGATGTGGCTTCTCCCGGCTATTGTTTAAGTTTCACACACAGTTTTCAGATGATTTTAGAACAGGGATATGGCTTCTCCCGGCTAATTTAAACTTTTTTCACACAGTTTGAAGATGATTTTAGAATAGTGATATGGCTTCTCCCGCTAATTAATACTTTTCACACACAGTTTGAAGATGGTCCACATCCACCTCCATTTTTGATTTTTTTTATGTGATTTTTGTTTAAAAATGCTTTTAAGTTATTTCCCTGTCCCCATTTATTTGTAGGGCACTTATCCGACCCTTACCCCCATTTCCCTCCTTTTGCAGACCTCTAGGACTTTCCAGGACTTTTTTACAGCCATTTTAGTGCCTAAAAGTTCGGGTCCCCATTGATTTCAATGGGGTTCGGGGTCCGGGTCAAAGTTCGGGTTCTGTCCGGACCCGAACCCGGACTTTGTCCCGAAGTTCGGCCGAACCAGCAGAACCCAAACTTCTAGAGGTTTGATCAACTCTAATTTCCGGTTTATCCAGGCCTTAATGTATATAATATCCATTATATCCCCACAGCATTTATGCATCTGAGAACAGAGGGAAGGCGATCACTTATAAAAAAAAGGATAAAAAATATGTTTAATGGTTTTTATATCTATACACAAATGTTTTGCCTTTCACTTCTATTTCAAACTGAATGGGTTGTTTTACAAGGTGATCATCTACAATAAATTTAAGTGGAACTCTAAAACAGCTAAATCCATGGTTGAAATACATATACCGTATGCTTAATGTTTTATCTGCCTAAGGAATTATAATTTTGTTCAACCATGGCAGTAATATGCACCTCTAGACAGTACATCCCACTTTAGAAACACTGCTTCCTAGTGTAGCAGTCTCCTAGTTAAGTGCTAGGTTAGATAATCTTAGTTACTGGCTGGCTGTAATCAGTTGAGCTGCATGTGATTGTTTTGGTCTGTCCTGTGTTTCACTGGTTGCAGGGTTGAATGCTTCCCCCTGTCTGTCTGGAAAGGTTCTGGAAGATAGTGGGATGGGAGAGTCAGATCAGCAGCTGAATAATAAGCAGCCCTGGCTAATCCCTGGATGGATTGGAAGAAGCGTAAATACTCTGATACCTGGAATGGAGTGTCTCTTTCCCAGAGGAGGAGATCCCAGCCTGTAGGGCTGCTGCCCTCCCGAGCAGGCTTGCCATGTGTCTACTGTTCATTGAGGTTCCAGCTGGGGAAGCGGTGGGGCCTATTCTGCTGAAAGTTGGCAGAGCTCACTAATGGACTTTCATCTGGGGATCTGGTCTGGTATCACTGGCAAAGGTGTAAGGTGAAAGATATTGGAAAGGAGACCTCCAACTATTCAACAACATTAGTGAGTACAGACTTGAGAAAGAGGCCCCTGAGACTGTGTGCTGCCCCTATCCCACATAGTGCTAGACACAGTGTTGCTCAAAAAAAGGGGCATTGTGCCCTGGTATAGCTTAGTCACTAACTGCTTGTGCATGGACTCTGCTCATGAAAATACTGTATATCCACTGGGAGAGCGCTGTGGAGTGTTCCTTTTGGGCTTGTAAGGATCATTTTACTTGGTTTCTGTGTTTACTTAATGTGTTTGTTATCGCAAACATGGAATTCACTGGCAGCCCCTCTATTATATCTAGGCATACCACACTGTGTACGTGTTTTATTAAAAGGAAGCTTGCAAGTACCTCTCGGCCCCTCCCGCTGTAGAACTGGATCGGAGTAGGATACTGGCCGGCAGTCACATGACCGGCCTGAAGATGGCTGGAAAAAGGTATTTACAAGCTTCCTTTTAACCGCTTGCCAACAAGCCGCCGCAGTTGTACTGCGGCAGCTTGACTGCACAAACCACCGTCATTGTATGTCGGTCATGCATGCGCGGTTTGCAGGCGATGTCCACTGAGCCAGAACGGGCAACCGCAGATGTAAACACTGGGGATCTCCGTTCTGTCAGGGGACATGTCACAGATCTACTGATCCCCGTAATCAGGAACAGTTAGATCTGTCATGCTCCGGCCAGCCCAGCCCCCACACAGTTAGAACACAGTGAGGGAACACAGTTAACCCCTTGATCGCCCCCTACAGTTTAACCCCTTCCCTGCCAATGACATTTATACAGTAATCAGTGGCTATTTCTAGCTCCGTTCGCTGTATAAATGTCAATGCTCCCAAAAAAGTGTCAAAAGTGTCAAATCTGTCCACAGCAATGTCGCAGTCCCGATAAAAATCGCAGATCACCACCATTACTAGTAAAAAAAATGTAAACATAAAAACGCCATAAATCCATTCCCATAGTTTGTAAACGCAATAAATTTTGCACAATCCAATCAATATATGCCTATTGTGATTTTTTTTACCAAAAATATGTAGAAGTATATACATTGGCATAAACTGATGAATGCATTTTTTTTTATATTCTTTATTTGGATATGTATTATAGCAAAAAGTAAAAAAAAATGTTTTTTTTTTCAAAATTGTCGCTTTTTATAGCACAAAAAATAAAAACCGCAGAGGTGATCAAATACCACCAAAAGAAAGCTCTTGTGGGAAAAAAAGGAGATCAATTTTGTTTGGGTACAACGTCGCAAGACTGCGCGATTGTCAGTTAAAGCGACGCAGTGCCGAATCGCAAAAAGTACTCTGGTCAGGAAGGGGGTAAATCCTTCCGGGGCTGAAGTGGTTGATAAAAAACTTGTACAGTGTGGTATGCCTAGATATAATAGAGGGGCTGTCAATGACAATTTGTAATATTTTATTTTATACTAATAGTGGCAGGGGGGTGGAGACAGAAACAGACACGGAGCTGACAGGGAGGGAGGGAGGGGGTGAGGGGGACAAAGGAGAGCTGCAGATGATGGAGGGATGTAAACTAACCACAGCGATCAGGGTTCAGCAGCCATGATTATCGTGGTCAGGATACAGAGGGGGAAACAGGAGGTGTCAGGATCAGTCAGGTTTTTTACAGCTTGGAGAGGGGCAGATTAAACAGCACAAGCGCTGTGCTGTTTAATCTGCTATAAGGGAACAGGATCTCTTTTTTTAGGGTTACAAACACTTTAAGCACATTTGACCGCTCAGTGTATGAGGAGCATACAGGCGTGTTTAGGCTTCTTACACATAGGAGTAAAAAATGCCATGTTTTTTTTTTTTACTAATCTGGATATAGATGCATTATTGTCTATGGAACAATGTAGACAGTTGTGTAAAGATCAGTAATACAGAGATGAGTACAAAGCCATAAAAGAAAAATAGGATATTTTACATTTGAGTGCAGTAATTTAAATGGGTATGCATATTTACACATGTACAGGGTGGGCCATTTATGTGGATTCACCTTAATAAAATGGGAATGGTTGGTGATATTAACTTCCTGTTTGTGGCACATTAGTATATGTGAGGGGGGAAACTTTTCAAGATGGGTGGTGACCATGGCGGCCATTTTGAAGTCGGCCATTTTGAATACAACTTTTGTTTTTTTAATAGGAAGAGGGTCATGTGACACATTAAACTTATTGGGAATTTCACAAGAAAAACAATGGTGTGCTTCGTTTTAACGTAACTTTATTCTTTCATGAGTTATTTACAAGTTTCTGACCACTTATAAAATGTGTTCAATTTTGAACATTTATTGAGTACTTTCTTATTTCAATGCAATTTTGCTTCGTGTGGTAACAAAAAGAACACTTTAAGGGTTATTCAAATTACACAGTGTACTGGGAGAAGGATAATTTTTTTGTTTTCAACATAAGTTTTACCGGCTGAAGTTTTACCGGCGGTACCAGTGGTGGGTAGAACTTTTCAAAGGGGGGAGTGTATATGATTACACGGTGTTTGTCCTTCAATTATAGTGGTTGGTAAGGGTAAAATAATTCCACTTAGGTGTATTTACCGGGTGGGACATGTACACATTTATACGTATGGGT
>BLSH010473117.1:795611-810096 GCA_018402905.1 Glandirana rugosa | reverse complement strand
GTAAACTGAGGGTCCTGTTCCAATTTTTGTTTTGCCCATTCTGCAAATTCAGTGCGCCGATCTGGGTCATCCTCGTTGAGATGCTGCAGTAGCTGGAGTTTGTAAGGGTGCCATTTGTGAGTAGCTAATATCCGCCGAAGGGATGTTCGACTAATGCCACTCTCCAGTGACATGCAGCGAGTGCTACGCTGTGGGCTCTTGCTGAATGAAGCTAGGACAGCCACTGATGTTTCTTCATTAGTGACAGATTTCATGCGTCCACATTTTGGCAAATCCAACACTGAACCAGTTTCACAAAACTTAGCAAGCAGTTTGCTAACTGTAGCATGGGAGATGGGTGGTCTCGTAGGCTGTCTTGCATTGAAATCTGCTGCAATGACCCGGTTACTGCGTTCACCAGACATCAACACAATTTCTATCCGCTCCACACGTGTTAACCTCTGCGACATGTCAATGGCTCTAAACAAAGAGAAACTTGTAAATAACTCATGGAAGAATAAAGTTACGTTAAAACCAAGCACACCATTGTTTTCCTTGTGAAATTCCCAATAAGTTTGATGTGTCACATGACCCTCTTACTATTGAAAAAACAAAAGTTGTATTCAAAATGGCCGACTTCAAAATGGCCGCCATGGTCACCACCCATCTTGAAAAGTTTCCCCCCTCACATATACTAATGTGCCACAAACAGGAAGTTAATATCACCAACCATTCCCATTTTATTAAGGTGTATCCATATAAATGGCCCACCCTGTATATACAGTGTAACATACACTCTCGTATATTGCAGCACTGGCAATGAAGAGGAATTTTATGTGTATATACGCATACGCGCATTTACATCTCTTTACGAACATTTACACAAGGTCTTTACGGAACATTTTACTCCGGACCTTTCTGTCAACAAGATCTTGTGTATAAACATCACTAAATTATTATGTCCGTGTGCAACGGGCCTTAAAACATTTGTGCCAAACATGTATATTGCCACACACCACAGAGTGAGAACAATAATTCTAGATCCCTCATTTACGGTTAACTCTAAACTGATGCGTTATAAAGGCATTTAAAGCGTCACCTAATGATATTTTTAAGCAGTGGCAGCCCGTCCATTAGGGACACATGGGTGCCGCCCCCCCATCCATGCGTCCAGCCTCCTGCGTCCCGAGCCCACCCAGTTTTGTGACAATAGCAAATGAAGGTGACCACTGCGCTGTCTTTTATCATATATAACCATTTTCAAATTTGTGTTAAAACAAAACATCAATCACTTAGCAATGTGCAACCATTTACATACAACGTACTTAAATCAAAATGTAATTTATAACAAAGTGTCCATCTGTTGGCAATGTGCCACAATCTTCATAAAGTGCAATCCATACTCATAAATTCTTGATGTCAATAGTGCAGATGTGCTCCCCTGCTACTGTGCCCCTACTCACCAAATCCAAGTATTTTATAGACCTTATATATCAATGGTTCCTCAGAATTTCCCAGGAAGCCAGATGGGTGTTGATTCCAGGTGGATCAGAGAATCTTTTTATTGTGGTTAATCAATGATTCCTCAATTCCCTATATACAAATATCCGACATAAAGATGCATTGAAAGCCACAGAATGGGCCCTCATAAAAACAAGAAAAATTAGAAAACAAACAAGCTTTAGAGCTGGCCATGGGAGGGAAATACTTTTGGCATGAAAATCCACCCACGATGGCCAATATTTTTACGAGCAAGTGGGAGGCAGAGGAGATTTTTGGGAAGAGGAGACCAGAATTATAGGTTCATAGATGATATTTTTGTAATGTGGGAAGGAACCTCAAAAACTTTTTGAAAGAGATCAACATAAACATGTACAATATAAAATTTACAGCTCAATATGATTAAGAAATAGTACAATATTTGGATCTAGAAATTTTTCAGGAAAAAGGGAAACTAAATACACAAACACATTTAAAAAAAATAGACCGGAATGGGTATATTCCAATTAATAGTGGACACCACCCTAGGTGGTTGGAAACAATCCCTAAAAGTCAGCTTATCAGAATTAGAAGGAATTGTAATTCTGAATACGATTTTCAGAAACAAGCCAATCTAATAATTGACAGGTTTAAAGAAAAGGGGTATAAGGAATGCAAGTTAAAACAAATAAAACAACAAGTGAGGAACATGCGTAGGGAGCAACTCCTGGCCTCAAAACAACGTAACCCAGAAGACTATAGCACGGCATTCAATACTGAGTTTAATTAAACAAAATACTGCCAAAATGTCCTAAATGTATCTACAAGTGCCCACCTATCCTAGAAAATTGATTAGTCAAGAGCATCTGTCAGGGAAATAAACTCTCATGCACACTGGCACCAGAATTGCGAATCGGTACGGGAAGATGCATTAGAAGGTGTGATGCCGCGATCGTATGTCCGCACACACGCATAGTGTGACAGGTTCTGGCGCCAAATTACCTAATTAAGCCTGCTGCTAAGAACAATGCATTGCTGGTTTATCATCAGCTTCCTTGCGATCTTGTATCCTGCTATCTGTTCACCCGTTACTGACCAGGCTTGCCTTGACCTGCTCTTCTGTGTATACTGATCTTTTGGCTTGACCCCTTGGCTTGTATCCTGGCTCTGCTTCTGCCTGCCCTCCTGTGTATTGGCTCTCAGACTCCATCTCTATCTGCCTCCAGTGTATGACCCGGCTTGCTCCAAGTTTACTCTTCCTGAACCTGTTACGGACTGCCGGCCTGGCTCTCGGCTCAGCTTTCCTGTTTACTCCACTGTACAGTACTCCTGGTGATAGCCATGCTCTTCAGCTTCACAGCTTATTCAGCCTGCTCCAGCTGCTGCTTGCTACCAGTCTCCAGGATCCAGATGAACCCTGCTTCTGTGGGCACTGCATTCCCTGTACCACCTTCATGGGTTGTGCTGCACTTAGCCGCAAGCGGAGCCCTTTCAGCATCTTGGCCTACTACCCGGTACCTGACAGTATCCCTGACCCCACTAAAAAAACAGTAAGATTCCTCGATCAGGTGTTTTTTTTCAAATGTGGCAGGTGTATTGTCTGTCGTACATGTAAGGGGAATAGGAAAAACACAAATTTCCAATCTAACACCACAAGAGAGAAATTTAATATCAAAAAGTTCATTACTTGTTGCAGCACGCATGTGACCTACCTGCTTCAATGTACATGCAATGCAATATGTGGGTCGAACTACACGAGAATTGCAGATCAGGATCAGAGAGCACATCAGTAATATAAAAAAAGGGGTTCAAACACCACAATCTATCAGAACATTTTAGAATAAAACATAATACAAATCCTGCACACTTTAGGGTATGTGCAATAGACAAAATAGAAGAACATTGTTGGGGAGCCATAAAAAACAAGCGGTTTCACAAAATGAAACATTTTGAATTCATTGTTAAAAACCATGGTGCCGTCAGGGTTAAATGTGGATATTGACATATACTGCTTCATTCATAATTTCTGAGTGTCCTAGGTAATATATTTGGTAGACTTATTTTTATACTTCCAGAGAATTTTTTAATATGTTTTAACCACTTACAAGTTAAAATCAGTTTTTTTTTTTTGCTATAAAATTACTTAAAACACCCAAACATTATATATTTTTTCTAACACCCTAGAGAATAAAATGGTGGTCGTTGCAATACTTTTTATCGCACCGTATTTGCGCAGCAGTCTTACAAGCGCCTTTTTTAAAAAAAAAATCACTTTTTTGAGTTAAAAATAAGACAGCAGTAAAGTTAGCCCATTTTTTTCCATACTGTGAAAGATATTGTTATGCCGAGTAAATCGATACCCAACATGTCATGCTTCAAAATTGCGCCCGCTCGTGGAATGGCAACAAACGTTGGTACTTTTGGCACACTATGATGTCTCTACTTAAAGGGGTTGTCTACCCAATTTGTTTACTGTTTACTTTTACCTACAGGTAAGCCTATAATAAGGCTTACCTGTAGGTAAAATGAATATCTCCTAAACCTATACGGTTTAGGAGATATTACCCCTCTAATCATCTGCGGCGTTACGGCAATGCAGCGTGTATGTCCCGGCGCATGCGCCGTGTATGTCCCGGCAAAGGCCCAACAATAGGGCCGGACCTTGCCGGAAAGACGAGTCCCGGGCGCGTGCGTGACGTCCCCCGGCTCCAGTCAGTCACAGCGCCGGAGCTGCGTACCCAGAAGCAAGATCCGAGGGAAGATGTCAACTCCCTCAGAGGGGACCGAGCAGCCTGGGCGGACCTTCCTTCCAAGGTGAGTATTTCATAACGAGCTAGTATGCCGCATACTAGCTCATTATGCTATTGTCTTGCAGTTTTTATTTTTTTATTTTTTTTTTCCGGGTAGACAACCGCTTTAATCGGGAATATAGCAAACAAATTACCGAGATGGATTTGCAGATTAATCGGCTACACGAACAACTGCAAACTCATGCACTATTCTCTGATTTTGAACTAAGTCAAAAAATCACTAGGAGAAATTCAATAGAGATGTATTAATTCCCAAGTTAAAAAATGACTAAGGGCTTCCTGCGAAGGCAAGGCCTACCGTTGGCATAATGCCAATATAAAAGGACAACAACGTACTAACTATACCAAACTGAAACCCAATAGACATAACAATTTGTCCGAATTACCTTCACAATTGTCTTTTTCTCCCACTTCTTGTTCTCTACAGCACCCCAGAAAGGAAAACGACATCCTAAATGTCAACGTCAGGGCAACGACTCCCATGACAGTTCCTCTTCCCCTATGGAGCCATGACAATACACACAATTATAGCCACCACACCCCTTTCACTCTACACAACTCCGCACCTACCTCTAACCAGCAATCTCCATTCCACGGTCACAAACACGTGGCACTTTTCTAGACCAACTTTGCACGCGCACTCAGACTCATCAAAACAGAAACAACCAAACACTAGCACACAAGACACAGACAACTCTGTCCCAACAACCACACTAAATGTAGTGAAATTGTCATCTCACAAATTATCTGCGGAGGAGATGCACATTCTGGTTCGTGGCCTCACTTTTTGTCCAGACAATGCGCTTGACAAAATTGGGACCATCATAGTCGCCCATCTTTTCATTAGAAACATTTTACTCAAAAGCCTTTACACATAAAAACGAACCCCTCCCACTGAAGGTTTTACCAACCAAGAATTGCACGCACTGGATGCACTTATATCACTGTTGGAGGAAAACAAACCCAAGAGTCTTATTGACTTTGTAGGTCTCTACTCACTTTTGGCAACAGTGGAAACGTTTCCTGATACTGCACCCACTACTCATCACAATAAATCTACACTTAGAAAAAAGTCTCCATTGTAGCCGGCACCCAGTATGAATCATAATGCAGCTACTTTTCTCAAATTAGTCACCAATGATGTTAACAACCTCAAATATCCTACCAACTATCATAATGCAGCTACTTTTCTCAAATTAGTCACCAATGATGTTAACAACCTCAAATGTCCTACCAACTCACATCCCAATCTTTCACCTCGGGAAAGACATGCACTTTCCACCTTGGCACATAACCACAACATTGTCATAAAGCCCTCTGACAAGGGTGGCAATGTCGTGGTTATGAATAACTCCCAATATGTGCAAATGTGCATGAGACTGCTTAGTAATACCGATTGGTATCGACACATTTCTCCATCCATTGTGGACAAGATCCAAAAGGAATTTTATCTTTTAGTGGACCAGGCATACCTTCACAATACCATTAATAAGCATACATGGGAATACGTTTGAACCAGCCACCCAAGAGTACCTACGTTCTATGCCCTGCCCAAGCTACACATAGATGTGCAGGACCTATAGTGTCTGGTTGTGGAGGAATCACTGAACATCTAAGCCGACTGGTGGATAATCATCTACAATCCTTTGTATTTCGACTACCTTCATACGTCCACTACACAATTCATCTATTACAGTTGATTGAAAATGTGGTCGTGGATGATGACATACACCTCGTAGCCATCGACATGGAGGCACTTTACAGCACCATACACCATGACCTTGGCTTACGGGCTATAAAACAAATCTTCACACGCCTCTTCAGATCCCAGGTATGATTCTTTCATATTGGATGCTCTTAAGTTCATACTATGTCACAATATCTTTTTATTCATTGGTTCCCATTTCCTCCAGGTACAGGGCGTGGTAATGGGCACATGCTGTGCCCCTGCTTATGCCAACCTGTACCTGGGGGAATGAGAACTGGAACTCTGGTTGGATACTGCAACGTCGTTGTTTGCTCCCCACGCTTTAACGTGGCGGCGATATATCTATGACATTTTTATGTTATGGAAGGGACCAATTACTCTTCTGTCTAAGTTCATGACACTAGTTGGAATAGTGAGATTTACCAGGTCATCAAGCCCAAAAGAGATCACCTTCTTAGATGTTTTAATATGAAGGTCCAACGATGGACAGCTATGGAGGGAGCCATACAGCAAACCTACAGCGGGGAACTTGCTTCTTCATGCTCAGAGCTTCCACCCCAAGCCTTTGCTTGATTCTATACCCTTTGGACAATATTTAAGAGCCAGACACAACTGTTCTGACAACTCTAGCTTTCAGAAAGAGGCTAACATACTACGCAATAGACTCTTGGAACGTGGCTACTCCAAAGCCTGTCTCAAAAGAGCCTATAAAAAAGCACTTACCCTTTCCCGTAAGGACCTACTGACAACCAAACCGATTGAACCCAAAACTGACAATATAACTAGGCTTGTCACTACCTATTCAACAGGACAAAAACATGTAAAGTGAATTTTACATAAATATTGACACTTGCTCACAATGGACCCCAGTCTGACGCCCTTTGTGACCGATGCTCCCGTGGTCACATTTAGAAGAGCTTCTTCTATAGGCGACAGACTGGTGTCCAGTGAAAATCCAACAAATCAACAATACATGGACTTACGTTCTGATATTTTACCTAACAAAAGTCGTCTCCATCCAAAACATTTTGTTAATTGCAAGACTCCCAGCGTGGTACTCTCATGTGAGTGTGGGTGTTACTATGGCCGGAAGATGATAAACGAATTTTGGAAATGAATATATCAACATCTAACCAGTATTACCAAATGCGACCCTGGTACAACAATTTGGTTCACACTACATCAATCCCTAAGGTGCATTTCTTGGACCTGGATTGTGTTCACTTCTTCCATTGGCACCTGGTGCCACGCAAGCACTTGGAGATCTCCATCTGCGTTGTTTAAAAATTCCTACAGGTTACCAGTTTTGAGTTACAGAGTAGGTCTAGTGCTAAAATTATTACTCTCACTCTAACGATCACGACGATACCTCACATGTGTGGTTTGAACACCGTTTTATATGCGGCAGAACTTACGTATACGTTCGATTCTGTGCGCAGGCTCGGCGGGACGGGGTGCTTTAAATTTTTATTTTTTCTTATTTATTCTACTTTTATTTTTTATTTTTACACTGCTCTTTTTTAAAAAAAAATGTGATCACTTTTATTCCTATTACAGTAAATGTAAACATTCCTTGTAATAGAAAAAAGCATGCCAGGACCTCTTTAATATGAGATCTGGGGTCAAAAAGACCTCAGATGTCATATTTACACTTAAATACAATAAAAATAAATAAATAAATAAAAAATGACAGTTAAAAAAAAGTCTCCTTTAAGAGCTATGGGCGGAATTGATGTTTGACATCACTTCTGCCCTGCAATGTTATGGAGCAGGCTGGGGGCGATCTTACCCTCAGTTGGCATCCAGTCGCCCCCTGATAAAAGTGATCTTGTGGCAAATCCGCTGCAGAGACCACATTTAACTGAAAGCCGGCCAGCCGCCCGCCCGCCGTTTTTAAAAATAACGGGGCTATGGTTAGGATAGCTATCTACTACCGTAGCAACTGTAAAGGACCATTTTATAATGACGGCAGGCAGTCTGTAAGTGGTTAACATCATTAGTTCTATCAGGCTAGGTTTCCACTATTGTGACCCCAAAGTCGCGTGATTTAGAGTGTGACTTTGATGCGACTTTGAGTGCAGCTTTGATCCAACTTTACACTCTCTGGATCGGAGTCGCAACAAAAGTCGGCATAAAGTAGTGCAAAAACCTTTTTGGAGCCGCTGCGACTTGAGTTGCACCAATTAGAACAGGGATCATTGAAATGCATGGATTTTTTACTTTCCATGCGACTTCACATGTGACAAATCACAGTAGTTATTGTGCAGTAGAAGCAGAGCCTAAGCAGCCCAATGTAATATTGTATACCACAATGAATGTACAAATGCATTAGATGGAACTGCCGGTGACAATACAATCAGGACACGAGCTGCGGGTATTGGATTGTGCATTGTACAATGTTTTATGTGCATATATGTTTTCAAAAATGTGAGTTGATCACCTACTGTTTTAATACCATTTTAAATTAAACGGTTTTACGCTATGGATGCTTTTTCATTTCCTTTATGGTAAACCTGTTCAAGACACTTGCTGGCTTTCTGAGAAGATTGAGGCATCATTGATTACCCACAATAAAAAGATTCTCTGATCCACCTGGAGTCAACACCCATCTGGCTTCCTGGGAAATTCTGAAGAACCATTGATATACAGTGGGTACAGAAAGTATTCAGACCCCCTTAAATGTTTCACTCTTTGTTATATTGCAGCCATTTGCTAAAATCATTTAAGTTCATTTTTTTCCCCTCATTAATGTACACACAGCACCCCATATTGACAGAACAACACAGAATTGTTGACATTTTTGCAGATTTATTAAAAAAGAAAAACTGAAATATCACATGGTCCTAAGTATTCAGACCCTTTGCTCAGTATTTAGTAGAAGCACTCGTTTGATCTAATACAGCCATGAGTTTTTTTGGGAAAGATGCAACACATTTTTCACACCTGGATTTGGGGATCCTCTGCCATTCCTCCTTGCAGATCCTCTCCAGTCCTGTCAGGATGGATGGTGAACATTGGTGGACAACCATTTTTAGGTCTCTCCAGAGATGCTCAATTGGGTTTAAGTCAGGGCTCTGGCTGGGCCATTCAAGAACAGTCACTGAGTTGTTGTGAAGCCACTCCTTCATTATTTTAGCTGTGTGCTTAGGGTCATTGTCTTGTTGGAAAGTAAACCTTCGGCCCAGTCTGAGGTCCTGAGCACTCTGGAGAAGGTTTTCGTCCAGGATATCCCTGTACTTGGCCGCATTCATCTTTCCCTCAATTGCAACCAGTCGTCCTGTCCCTGCAGCTGACAAACACCCCCACAGCATGATGCTGCCACCACCATGCTTCACTGTTGGGACTGTATTGGACAGGTGATGAACAGTGCCTGGTTTTCTCCACACATACCGCTTAGAATTAAGGCCAAAAAGTTCTATCTTGGTCTCATCAGACCAGAGAATCTTATTTCTCACCATCTTGGAGTCCTTCAGCTGTTTTTTAGCAATCTCCATGCCGGCTTTCATGTGTCTTCCACTGAGGAGAGGCTTCTGTCGGGCCACTCTGCCATAAAGCCCCGACTGGTGGAGGGCTGCAGTGATGGTTGACTCTCTACAACTTTCTCCCATCTCTCGACTGCATCTCTGGAGCTCAGCCACAGTGATCTTTGGGTTCTTCTTTACCTCTCTCACCAAGGCTCTTCTCCCCCGATAGCTCAGTCTGGCCGGACGGCCACCTCTAGGAAGGGTTCTGGTCGTCCCAAATGTCTTCCATTTAAGGATTATGGAGGCCACTGTGCTCTTAGGAACCTTAAGTGCAGCAGATTTTTTTTTGTAACCTTGGCCAGATCTGTATCTTGCCACAATTCTGTCTCTGAGCTCTTCAGGCAGTTCCTTTGACCTCATGATTCTCATTTGCTCTGACATGCACTGTGAGCTGTAAGGTCTAATATAGACAGGTGTGTGGCTTTCCTAATCAAGTCCAATCAGTATAATCAAACACAGCTGGACTCAAATGAAGGCACAGAACCATCTCAAGGATGATCAGAAAAAATGGACAGCACCTGAGTTAAATATATGAGTGTCACAGCAAAGGGTCTGAATACTTAGGGCCATGTGATATTTCAGTTTTTCTTTTTTAATAAATCTGCAAAAATGTCAACAATTCTGTGTTTTTCTGTCAATATGAGGTGCTGTGTGTACATTAATGAGGAAAATAAATTAACTTAAATGATTTTAGCAAATGGCTGATATATAACAAAGAGTGAAAAATTTAAGGGGGTCTGAATACTTTCTGTACCCACTGTATAATAACAAGGTGTATAAAATACTTGGATTCCGCGAGTAGGGGCACAGTAGCAGGGGAGCACATCTGCACTATTGACATCAAGAATTTATGAGCATGGGGTGAGCGCTTGATATGGCAGCTTAAGCCATGAGCTTGCTGCAATTAGGGTTGCCACCTGTCTGGTTTTGACCCGGACAGTTCGGGTTTAGGATGATGTGCCCGGGTTTCCCTCAGCCTGAGACCCGGACACCAGTGCCGCCAACAGGGGCCCTCCTGTAGGGGCCCCAGCGTACATGGGGATCCGGACAGCAGGGGGATCGGAGTGGCGGTGCGGGGTGGTGGTAGTTTTTAATAAATTACATTTTAAAATAATCCACTCACACATGTCAGAGCGGAAGGCGAGTCAGTCTGTGAAGTCCGCTGTCACTCTGCCAGCATTCTTCTGATCCGCACTGCTCTGATCACTGAATCTGTAGCCGGTATCAGGATACAGAGAGCCGTGGGGAAACTGCATTGCACTGTCAGCCTGGAATGCTCTGACCAATCAGAGAGTTCCTGAGGCTTAACCACGCCTCCATCATCAGAGGCTGACAATCCAAATGAGTTTCCCGCGGCTCTCTCCTTATACCGGCTTCCTTCACCAATTCAGTGATCAGAGCAGCGTGGATCGGGAGAATGCTGACAGCGGACTTCCCAGACTGTGACATGCCAACCGCTCTGACATGTGTGAGTGAATGGAGAATAGATTGTTCTTATTAATGTATTAAAAACCAGTGGCTACTCAGCGTCTCTCTCTCCCGTCCCTATTGTCGCCTCTGTAATTGCTCCCCCCCACCCGCTGCATCGATCCCCCCGCTGTCCAGGTCCCCCTGTGTGCTGGGGCCCCTACAGAAGTTCCTGTGGTACCCCCTGCTGGTGGCCATGTGGGTATGAGGGGGGGGGGGTTTCTGCTGGTAGGGGAAGAAGATTTGTAATAGGCGGGGGTGGGGATAAGTGCTGTGATGTGGAAGAAGGGGGGATTGTGCTAGGACAGGGGGTTTTGGGGATAGTGGATGGGTACTTGTGCTGTGGAAGAGGGAAGGTTTGTTTTGGGGGGGGGGGTTTGTTCTGGGAGGGGGATAATAGATTTTTGCTGGTGGGGGGGGTGGAGGGTGAGAATAAAGATTGATGCTGTATTTTTTTTTGCAAAAGAGGGAGTGGGGTTTTTGATGAAGGGGTAAAGCAGGGGGAGTATTGCTGGCGGAGAAAATTTTGCACTCTTCTTACCCCTACACTGTGCATTACACACCCCCTGAATTCTGCTTACGATTCCCGAATCACCGCAAATCGCAGCAGGACGATCCCTTTACTTTCAATGGCACCCCAATCGCGGAGCAAAACTTCTTTTTGGGTGAAAGGCATCTCACAATTCTGTTTGCGCAATTTTGCCACGGGCGACAATAACGCCAAAATTGTGCCGCGGTTGGGGTGCCATGCCGGGCACCTCTAAAGTGATCGGGTTTGGCTTGAAGAAAAGGTGGCAACCCTAGCTGCAATAGACCGGAGGAAAGTGACATATGAGTGGGCACTTTTCATCCCATCACTACCCTGACACAGCCCTGGACACCTGGGAAACTCAGCCGGCGATGCTCCGCAAAAGAAAAGAGGAGATGCCTGCAGAAGTTGACAGACTTCTTCTTCAGGCCCGTGCCAGACAGAGGAAGAAGACAAGATGGCGCCGTCGGAGCGGCCTCACACAGCCCATCAGCCTATACATATCTCCCTGACGCAGATCAGGGAGAAATACAAGGAGATTTTACACCACTATCTCCCTACCGGTCACCGATAGCCAGCCCGACGTCTCACAGCCCTGCTAAAGCCAGGATGCGAATGGATTCGCCCCAGCAAGCTACCAGTGCAGTGAGTACAGAACCTCAGGCCTTATACCCTGACACAGCCTACAATCCTCCATCGCTACCTTCTCCACATCAGGCCAGCAAGTGCTCGATACCACCATGAAGGACATGTTATTGTCCTTACAATCCCCACTCATGTCCAGCCTCTCATCTTTAATCCATAAAGTCACAGCTGACATGCAGCATATGGGGGAGAGAGTACAGTACATCGAAAACAAAATGGACAAATGTACTCACACAGTTAATGACCTAGTTGATGCCTATGTGGAACAGAAGGATGATAATGTGTGTATTAGGGCGAAATTTGCGGACTTAGAGGACCACAGCCATCGTAATAATTGGAAGCTGCGCGGTGTCCCAGAATCAATTCTCTCTTCAGAGCTTCAAAAATATACCACTGACTTATACTCCAACTTACTGCCTGATATCTCTCCAATAGAACTTACCATTGATCTAATCGTATTCCTAAACCTAGCCACCTAGAGGACGCAATCCCTAGAGATGTCCTTATGAGGATTCATGAGGATTCATTTTTATCCAACTAAGGTACAAGTCTTGGCTAAAGCAATGTCGCTCAATAAACTTCCTGCCCCATGTGACCAAATCCAGATATATGCAAATCTCTCACAGCATACCTTGCAATTGCGGAGGCAACTGAAAATAATCACCAAACCTCTTTCCAACCATAAGATGGTATACAAATGGCGTCACCCAGCCATTATCCTGTTTACTCGCAATGGTACTAAATACACAATCTCCACGATCAATAGCGGAATGAAGCTCCTGCATTCCTGGGGTATTATACCGGACCCTCCAAACAACTCTGGTAACCTTCCCCGCAGAGATCATTCCCAGCAACAAGAGAACTACCGCAGGGAACAAATACAACTGACAACCCTGCTCTAAGCTACTCATCGTCAAGTTCATCTCTCGTCTGGCACACTGCTCGATCATTTTCCAAGTTGAACTTTCTCCCTAAAGCTAGTCAGCACTCCTCAGGAATCTGAATTGCTGTATTTGTGTTTCCTTTGTTCCTTTTTGGTTCTTTCCTCCCTTTTTCTTTTTATCCAGCTGCATACATCCTGCAATCAATGTATCCACTACTGCGACACACAAGACTGTCTACATATTGAACTAAGCATTAATCCAACTCTGGAGCAACCCCCGAGGAAACCGAACCTAAGACTTCCAATAGTGAGTAACCTTCATACTCTCACCTTAAGAACAACACCAACATGCCTCTATCCATTTTATCCTTGATGGTAAATGGGCTAAACCACCCTGCGAAACAAGTGTCTCTATGGAAAACTGCATTATCGCATAATTGCGATATACTATGTGTCCAGGAAACCCATCTCATCAAAGACTCACATCTGTCTTGTGACCACAACCAATTTCCACATGTCTTCAAAGCCTGCTACTCTAAAAAACAGAGAGAGGTTTTAAATGCAATACGAGATACTTTCCAATTTCAGCTCCATCACTCCATCATTGATCCCGAAGGATGTTACATTATACTGGTATGCACTATAAATTCTACGATGTATACACTAGTTTCCCTATATGCCCCTAATCAAAGACAAATGTAATTTCTCTAAAAAGTGATCAAAAAGGCGAAGTTTCTTAACCAAGGGGACCTACTTCTGTGCGGAGACTTTAACTTGACGCCAAAACAATAATCTGGACACTACTGACGGAACTAGAAGATATGAATCTCCTTTAGATAAGTTCATAACTACCAATGACCTTTATGACGTGCGGAGGTGCTGTCAGGCCAGTGAGAGAGACTATACTTTCTTATCTCCGCGTCACAACACCTACTCATGCATTGAACTGTTTGTAACTAGTGTTGAGCGAACCCGGACTGTAAAGTTCGGGTCCGTACCGAACTTTGGGGTGTCCGGGACCTGGACCCGAACCCGGACTTTTCAAAAAAAGTCCGGGTTCGGGTCTGGGGTTCTGGTAATTTTACCAAAAGTTCTGAAAATTGCTGTAAAAAAGTCCAGGAAAGTCCTAAGGTAGGAAAATGGGGGTAAGGGTGGGGCAAGTGTCCTACAAAGAAATGGGGACAGGGAAATAACTAAAAGCATTTTTAAAAAAATAAAAACTTAAAAAATCAAAAATGGAGGTGGATGTGGACCATCTTCAAACTGTGTCTGAAAAGTATTAATTAACTGTAGAAGCCATATATCTGTTCTAAAATCATCTTCAAACTGTGTCAAAACAGTATAAATAAGCCGGGAGAACCCATATCACTGTTCTGCAAACATCTGGAAACTGTGTGTAACACTTTAACTAAAACAAAATCAATTTCACAATGTGTGTCAAAGGTCTACAAACGTCTTGTC
>BLSH010473117.1:778266-795276 GCA_018402905.1 Glandirana rugosa | reverse complement strand
ACTTTAACTAAAACCGGGACAAACTGAACTACTGTTCTGCAAACATCTGGAAACTGTGTGTGTCACTTTAACTAAAACCGGGACAAACTGAACTACTGTTCTGCAAACATCTGGAAACTGTGTGTGTCACTTTAACTAAAACCGGGACAAACTGAACTACTGTTCTGCAAACAACTGGAAACTGTGTGTGTCACTTTAACTAAAACTGGGACAAACTGAACTACTGTTCTGCAAACATCTGGAAACTGTAACACTTTCACAAAAACCGGGCGAACCCATATCACTGTTCTGCAAATATCTGGAAACTGTGTGTGTCACTTTAACTAAAACCGGGACAAACTGCAGTACTGTTCTGCAAACATCTGGAAACTGTGTGTGAAACTACAGCATGGAGAAGAACAGGGATATGGTTTCGCTCTGCTATAGTTTCACATAGAGTTTTTAGATGATTTTAGAACAGTGACACTCTGCTGAGGGACCCCTGTGTAAGGAGGGACTCTGCTGGGGGTCACCTGTGTAAGGAGGCACTCCGCTGGGGACACCTGTGTAAGGAGGCACACTGCTGGGGGACAAAAAAGCACACAAGGGCGCACTGGCATAGCGCATTATCCTTGATACATTTTAATCAATAAAATCATAAAAACATACTCACAAACAGCTTTTGTGTATAAAACATTCACAGTGCTGGAATGGGTAACGACCATACGACCGCGTCTCCTGCCTGTGACCCAGATGGACTTGCTTACGCGTTTCCAGGCCATAGCCTCTTCATCAGAGTCTCATGCTCACTGCTGGGGGACACCTGTGTATGGAGGGACTCTGCTGGGGGACACCTGTGTAAGAAGGCACTCCGCTGGGGGGACACCTGTGTAAGGAGGCACTCCGCTGAGGGACACCTGTGTAAGGAGGCACTCTGCTGGGGGACACCTGTGTATGGAGGGACTTCGCTGGGAGATACCTGTGTAAGGAGACACTCCGCTGGGGGACACCTGTGTAAGAAGGCACTCCACTGGGGGACACCTGTGTAAGGAGGCACTCTGCTGGGAGACACCTGTGTATGGAGGGACACTGCTGGGGGACACCTGTGTAATGAGGCACTCCCCTGGGGGACACCTGTGTAAGGAGGCACTCCACTGGGGGACACCTGTGTAAGGAGGCACTCTGCTGGCAGACACCTGTGTATGGAGGGACATTGCTGGGGGACACCTGTGTAAGGAGGCACTCCGCTGGGGGACACCTGTGTAAGGAGGCACTCCGCTGGGGGACACCTGTGTAAGGAGGCACTCGGCTGATATCTATGTACAGTACTTAACTCCATTGCCTCCTCCTCATCCCTTCCCACTGAGATGTTTGGGGCAATCATAGTCACCCTCCCAAAACCAGGGAAGGACCCCACATCTCCAAAAAACTTCCGCCCAATATCACTTGACTTAAAAATCTACGCAAAATTACTAGCCAACAGATTAGCCGACATCCTACCAACACTTATCAACGAGGACCAATCAGGATTCACAAAAGGTCGCCAAACCTCAGACACCACCAGAAGACTAATAAATGTAATCTACCAGAACGGCTTCTCTGTTCCTATCTTTGGATGCAGAGAAGGCGTTCGATAGGGTGAACTGGGTGTACTTATCCTCAGTATTAACAAAATTTGGGTTCCAAGGTCAGTTTCTAAAAGCCATAATGGCTTTGTGCTCCTAGCCATCATCAAGGATTTACACATTGGAAGCCCTATCGATCTTATTTCAAATATCCAATGGTACAAGACAGGGTTTCCCCCTGTCTCCCCTAATTTTTAACCTGCTGATGGAGCCATTGGCTGGACACATCAGGTCCAGCATACTGATCTCAGGTGTAAACATAGCATCCCAAGAGCATAAGATCAGGTTATTTGCTGACAATGTAATCCTATTACTTACCAACCCCACGTCCTCACTGCCGGAAGTGCAAAAACTCTTATCTTGGTTCAGCAAGATTTCCTATTATAAAGTTAATGAAACAAAATCCTCCATATTAGACCTTAACATAGACGCCACTACCCGCATCCTCCTACAACAAAAATTCCCCTACACCTGGGCTAACAACAGCATACCCTATTTAGGAATACACTTGACCAAAATGACCAAGGCACTCTTTCAAGCTAACTATCTTCCCCTCCGGTCTAAACTCCAAACTGATCTTTCCAACATATCTAAATTCAAACTCTCATGGATGGCCAGATTGGTAGCCTTCAAAATGCTTCATCTACCACAGCTCCTCTACCTTTTTAGAACGCTGCAAATCCCCATCCCATCCAATTACTTCAAATGATTGCAGTCCATGCTCTCCAAATTTATTTGGTCAGGTAAAAAACCCTGCTGCGCCCATAAAAATCTGATCAAAGATAACCGGAGGTGCAGGATACATGAACTTTCTTGACTATTTTCATGCATTAATACTCACACACCTGAAAGACTGGTTCCAACCCTCACCCAAAACTATCTGGGGCAAAATAGAATCTTCCTTCATTCCCGACCACTCTCTATCCAATTGGCTACTTAGTGTACCACTAGGAGCCCAAATCCCCTCATCAATCCCTCCAACAATGCTTATATCCACACATACCTGGAAAACATTGATCCAGGGATCCCCCAACAACCCAAATGCATCCCCTCTCAAAATACCCATCCTATATCTCCATCTATATCCTTTATTCACTGGCAAAAAAAAGGTATTCTATACATTAACGACCTCTTTGAGAACAATACCCCCAAACCATTTGCCACCCTCCAAAAGGAATATCTTCTTCCTAGTAAAGAACTATTTTCCTACCTCCGTATAAAACACTGCATGTCTTCATTACGCACATGGCCTCTCAAGCTACCCCAACAAGCTTGGACATTTCTCAATTCTACCACACAACGACAAAAAGCAATAACCCTCTTATATAATACACTCCAACAGAACATACTTCACAAGTCAAACGCCTTCACAGATTGGGAAGTCAACCTAGGCAGCACATTCAAGACACAACAATAGGTATCAACATTCAAAACCACTTACTCAGCCACCCGTAGCTCTATCCTCTGGGAATTGTCACTCAAAATATCACAAAGATGGTATATGACCCCTGCTAAAGTTTACCCAGACCAATTCCCCCAATGTGGGAGAAATTGTGGTCATAAAGGAGAACTATTCCATACACTATGGGGATGTACAATCTTGAACCACTACTAGAACTCGGTATCCAACTTACTGTCGCATATAGCCCAAGATTACTGATATGATACCTTATTAAAATAGACAGAGTACCTGCTGCACCTAATGTAGCATGTATGCACTATTTCATGTTATATCACTTTTCAAGTTATATCACTTTAATGCTATTTTACTACTGTTATAAATGTTATTTCTATGCTGTATCCTAGAATATGTAATCAATAGTGGATAGCCCAATGCATCTATCCTTAAAGGGTCTGTCGGAGGTGCCCCCACTCGGTCACAGCTGGTTCCCTAAAGGGGTGATCGGGTGGTCTGGAGGCACAGCTGGCAGCCCACTTAGACCGCTTAAGCGAACTACCCACTCATAGTACTAGTACCTCCATTGGGAGTTAAGCTTTCTCCACTGGTTACCGTTTGGACAAAAGCGATATGTACCTGTATGTTGAATATTATGTATACAACAGTGGATACGGTCCCATTGGATTGTATGTAAATGTATTCTACCATAAATACTTCAATAAAAACTATTGAAAGAAAAAGAAAGAATTTATGAGCACGAATTGCACTTTATGACGATTGTGGCACATTGCCAATAGATGGACGCTTTGTTATAAATGACATTTTGATTTAAGTATGTTATATGTAAATGGTTGCACATTGCTAAGTGATTGATGTTTTCTTTTAACACAAATTTGTTTAAAGTTATCACGGTCACATTGCAACAGTTTTAAAAAGGTTTATATAGTATTAACCACTAAAGGACCGGAAGGATTTCCAGCTTTAGGACCGGAGCCCTTTTTGCGATTCGGCACTGCGTCGCTTTAACTGAAAATTGCGCGGTCGTGCGACGTTGTACCCAAACTAAATTTGCGTCCTTTTTTCCCACAAATAGAGCTTTCTTTTGGTGGTATTTGATCACCGCTGCGTCATTTCTGATCGCCGCTATAAACAAAAGAAGAGCGACAATTTTGCAAAAAATAAACAAATTTCTTACTTTTTGCTAAAATACAAATCCAAAAAAAATATAAAAAAACATTTTTTTTCATCGGTTTTGGCCGATTTATATTCTTCCTCATATTTGTGATAAAAAAGATCGCAATCTGCGTTTATTGATTGGTTTGCGCAAAAGTGGTCGCGTTTACGGATGATGAAAATTCATTTTTGGGGGTTTTATTTTTTTTTTATTTTTTAGTAGTAATGGCGGCGATCTGTGATTTTTAGCGGTACTGCGATATTAGGGCGGACATGTCGGACCATTTTGACACTTTTTTGGGACCATTGGCATTTATACAGCGATTAGTGCTATAAAAATGCACTGATTACTGTGTAAATGCCATTGGCAGTGAAGGGGTTAACCTGCAGGGGGCGCTCTAAGGGTTAACTGTGTTCCCTGGGCGTGTTCTAACTGTGTGGGAACTGCCCTAACAGGGGAAGGGAAGTGGTCACAGCCTCCGTGTAGAGGAAGGCTGTGATCACAGTCCTTCCCCCTCTCACAGAACGGAGGTCCGTGTTTACATACACGGACCTCCATTCTTTCACTCCGGGGGGGCATCGCGGGTGGCCGGCAGAGATCGACTCCGCCGCACCCGCTCCCTGGCCCTCCCCGAACACAGTGAGCGCGCGGGCGCGCCTCCGCCGGCGCGCGCTCACTAGGCGCGATCTCGTGGCCGCCGTCATATGAGGGCGATCCGCGTTATCGAACCACGTTGCCGTCGTCAGATGCCGATCGGCGGTCGGCAAGTGGTTACACACATCGCTAAAATCATTGAGGGTACCACACCCAACTTACCACAGGAGCAGTCATTAAAGATATACTTAGTTTCACGATAGCGCAGAAAATTATATATTGATTTGATATAGTAAATGAATATTCGCTATTTTCACACTGATCCTCTTCCCGGCCATAAGGAAGCGGGACATGAGACCTGTCACCTGATTGTCCAAAAAGAGATCTGATCCGTTTGGCTGCCAGGAGGAGGAGGGAGGAGACTCTGGGGAACCGAGACCCGCCCACAGCCCGGAGAGAATCCACCGCCCCCACCTGGAGCGCTGCCCGCGAGATGGGGTAAGTGCTGCCTCTGACTGACTGGCTGACTGACCATCGGAGGTGGTGCCATCCGTGACCCAGCCAGCCAAATGGGGGGGCATCAGTGCTGTCCGTGACCCCCCCCCAAAAAGCACCACCAACCACCACTAGTTTTAAGTACCATAGTCTTTTGCCATTTGCCATGGGCACACGCAGTTTTGAGGCTTGCTCTGCATCCGGGAAAATATATAATATTGTGAGGGTTTTTAAGTAAATTATAGCCAAAAAATATGGTTGTTAGATGTGTGTGAAGAATGAAAAAATTACTCCAGAGGGAAGGGGTTAAAGTGAAACTTTATTTACTAAATTAAACATTTTTGAACAGGCTTGCTTTTTAATACAGAAGAGACATACTATGCACACGCACAGCTCTATAATTTTGGCATCTGTCAAGGTGAACTCCTGTGCATGCATGGGAGTGATGTCATCTTGGCCAAAGAATGGAATCCGGAAGAAAACTGGCCATTGTAAACTGAAACTTCACTCTCTTAATCAACATTGCCTATTTTTAATCCTTACACTGCTAGCATTAGTAAATAGATAAGAAAGTAAACCATAGTTACTTGTTTTAAACTTTTTTTTACATTTCTTCAGTTACTTCCTGGGTTCCATGCCTAGGCAAATTACAGTATGTCATTTATCCCAGGAATCTTCGGGGGGAGGAGCTCAGCTAAGCACACCCTCCTACCCGCATGCCTGAGCTAAGGGCAGATTAATTCCAGGAAATAAATGCTACATGAATCATCTGCCCTTACTCAAGATGGCCATGGCCAGAAATACTAGGAGGTGATTTCTCAGCAAAATAAAGCATTGCAACATGAATAGATGGGTGAGTTTGCTTTGAATATTAAAATTTATTAAATAGTGTTTTTGGTTTGTGGTGCAGATGCATTTTTACCGCATTTTTGCTGCTGCTCCTGTATGAGAAAAAAAGCATCAAGAGCATACAGTGTGCATGAGGCCTAAGACTGTTAGATTCATATAGGTATTGTTAGAATTTTAAACCAGGACTCAAAGGACAATGAAATTACCATAGTAAAAAATGAGTATGACCTTTTCTGCATTTTTAAGGAAACCTGTACTGAGAAGCTATGTTGCCTGCCAAAAGTTGCCTCGGGTTACATTCACACTAGCCTACTGCATTTAGGTTATTTAAGATGCAGACAATATTATCTGTAAGAACAAACTTTATGTTTCATATAAGAGAGAAGAGCCGGTAACTCCAAAGTCCTTGATGCTTAGCCATGCTATGACTAAGGCTTGCGCCAAAACGCATCAACTGTTTGCTTTTAAATCCTGAAATGTAGCTAATACATTTTTGCATCAAGGACTTTGGAGTTGCTGGCTCTTCCCTCTTATATATTGCATTTAGTGTGGGAAGACAGACTGAGCCTTGGCACCTGTGCTGCACACTGCACATTAGGATTGCATTGCTTTTGTTGAGAGCCCTGCATCTTTCTTTATGTTTCCCATATCAAGATCTCCTGCATTTAAGGGCCCATTCACATCAGTGGGTGCAAGTTATACTTTGTAAAACATGCACCGATTGCTGTGCGCTGTCAAGAGGCAGTGTGATACATTCTTAAATTGTATCGCACGGTTTAGGCCTCATACGCACGGGCGCAATTTGCTGTAATTCTGAAATTTGCAGTAATTCGGCAATTGCGGTAATTGCGGAAATTCAGAAATTCACGGTAGATCGCCAATTGCGCTAATTGTGGAAATTCGGAAATTCAGCAATCGGAACAGCCGAAAATTTGAAATTGGGAAGTTCCGAAATTCGGAAAATCGGAAATCTGAAAATTCAAAAATAACATTTGAAATAATAACTAACTAATAAATAACTATTAAATTATAGGTATTGGAATTTCTTTGAAAATATGGCTGTTAGGGATAAATTTCATATTTAGGTTCACTAACAGCCAAATCTTCAAGGAAATTCCAATACCTATAATTTACTAGTTATTTATTATTATTTCAAATGTTCTTTCTTATTTCTGAATTTGTTCAATCACACTTCTATGAGGGGAATTCTCACTCTCCCATGTTTCCCTGGCAGTTTCCAGAAGTCCCCATGGGTGCCTCCCATACAGTAGCTCAAAAGGAGAGAACCCTGTGGACGATTGGGGAACCGCTCTGATAGCAAACATCAAATAAGGGAGTAGACAATCCCAATTCTTTATCAACCACCTTCCTCAGCATTTGTTTTTACGTTTTGTTAAATCTTTCAATCAGACCATCTGTTTGAGGATGATACAATGAAGTACGTAATTGGGTTACTTTAAGAAGTTTGCAAAGCTCTTTCATTACTCTAGACATAAACGGGGTGCCCTGGTCAGTTAGTACGTCTTTAGGAAGGCCCACACGGCTGAAAACCTGAAATAGCTCTTTGGCAATGGTTTTGGCAGAGGTGTTTCGGAGAGGAATCGCTTCTGGGTAACAGGTGGCATAGTCCATTATCACCAAGATGTGCTGGTGCCCTCAAGCAGATTTCAGCAAGGGGCCAACCAAATCCATGGCGATGCAGTCAAAAGGAACATCAATGATGGGCAGGGGTACCAAAGGACTGCGTAAATGTGGCATGGGTGCAGAAATCTGACACACTGGACAGGAGGAACAGTGCATTTCCACTTCCTTAGTGATCTCGGGCCAATAGAACCTCTGTCTGATTCTTTCCCGGGTCTTTTGAGCTCCTAAATTTCCCCCAAGAATGTGCCCATGGCCCAATTCTAAGACCAACTTGCGGTAAGGTTTGGGCACCACCAGTTACTCAATGGTTTCCTGTACCCTCTGTGACACTCGGTATAACAGGTCCCTTTCCATGATGTAGTACGGGAGCTCAATCCTCTCGTCAGGGTTAACTAATTCCCCATCTATTTTCACTACATTCTCCTGGGCCCTTAGTAATGGGGGGTCCTTCAATTGTTCAGTGGCAAAAATTTCTCTGTGTACCTCTAGATCATCAAACACCAGAGGTTGCTCTTCCTTTTCTGAGGTTGCAGGCTCTTCCCTAGGCCCTGTTGTTTGCCCTGCTAATACTGACAAGGAAAACTCAGGAGAATCCTCACACTTAGAGGATTCCTTAGTAGAACCTTCAGGCTCTGAAGAACCACTTAATGGTGAATCTGGGCAACCCCAGAGCTCCCAGAATTTTGGGAAATCCCTTCCCACAATGGCGTCATGTGGTAGTTGGAGAACCAAACCCACTTGGGGACACAGGGTACAGAGGGATGTTTCAAAGGATACCATAGTCACCGGATACTCTCGAGTGTCCCAGTGTACACAAATAACCGTCATTTTCCTAGGGTGCAAGGTTTTTCCCACCACCAGTTCAGTTTTTAAGGTAAACAGGCTACCTGAATCCAACAATACAACAGCATTTGTACCATCTAAACACATTTTGCAGAAAGGTTTCTCATTTCCCTTTACTGTAGTGCATGTAGTTGCAAATAGGGACTGCCGTCTCTCTGTAAGAAAGTCACAGTGCATTGGTTTATCAATAGCTGGGTAAATTGCTGCTACACGTCCCTCTTCCCGGCAACGGTAACAAATTAACTTTCTTGTCACCTCCTGTGGGATTGGTCTTCCAGGCTGCTCTCTCTAGACAATAGAAGCAGTCCCAAAAATACCTTTAGTTCCCCCTTTTTATTTCTCTTCACCCCCATCCTTTGATGCAGTCTTACCCGTAGCTGGAGATGGTCTGGTCTTGGAGTGGAAAGTCTGTGAGTCTCTGAGGGAAGATGTCAGATTCTCAGTCGTTATGTACCTTTCCACAAGGTCTACAAGTTTGTCTGCTGTTTCTGGATCTCCATGGCTCACCCATTTCTGCAAGGTGGGAGGGAGAGACCTCAGAAATTTGTCCATGACTACGCGCTCCACAATTTTTGGCAGAGTTCCTGGCTGCAGCCATTTCCTGGTAAGGTCATACATTTGTGACCGGGGTGGCTTTCCCAGTCGATAACTCCAATTGTGGACACACTGAGTACGGACAGCCAGGGTTAAAGCCAGTCGTGCCAATATTTCCATTTTCAAACGATCATTGTTTTTTGCATCCACAGTCTCCAAGTCAAAATAAGCCTTTTGGGATTCTCCAGATATTCGGGGGGCCACTAGTTTAGCCCGTTGTTCTTTAGGCCAACTTTCTTTTTCCGCTGTTCTTTCAAAGGTGGTCAGAAACATCTCAGGGTCATCATCTGCAGTCATCTTTGGCAACAGGTGGCTTACCCGAAAAGTCTGTATGTTACCGGTATGACTCCCAGCCTCGGTCTGCTGCCTCTGCTAAAGCTATTTCATGATGGCCTCAATTTGCTGCTGGTGTCTCTGTTCCTACTGTGTCAGCAATTCCCTATGATGGGCCTCCGCCTGTTCTAGCGCTTGTTGATGGGCTTCTACGCCCTGTTACAAGCCTGCATTTGTCTGCTGTTGATTTGTATTTGCCTGCTGTCTCAGTATCTCCTCCATGCTGGCCTTACTTCACCTGTCCCACAGGTGTTTGGAGAGGAGGGACATATTTACTGCTCAGGAGTATGGAAAGAAGGGATAGACTTATGGATCAGGTGTATGGGGAGGCGCAGGGCTGCTGATGGTGGTCCCAGTGCAGCATTTTTAGCATACCACTGACTCCCATCATGATTGATTGGCAGTGGAGGAGAGGGAGTGAGGGAAGTACGTGACGGGGAAGGGGCCCTGTCAGGTAAGCTGTACAGGATGCCATGATTTATAATGGCAGCCCTGCCAGCAGGCTAACCTCCAGAGCACCAAATAAGATCAGTGGGTATAGCACTCCAGCCATACTAGTCCTGTGGCCCACAGCAACCAAGCTGGCATAGGCTGTGGAATTGAAAGTAACATGCAAAGATGGTGTTGTTTAAACAAAAAAGACCAAGCACTAAGAACTGACAAGTTAAACTGCCCAGAATGGTTGGAAGAAAAATATTTTGCATGTAGAAGCAGAATGCAGGAGTTTCCTCCCTACATCTACAAGCAGCCTTTTGAAGAAGAAGGGATTCAAGGGTCACTCCCTCCAACAAGCAATCAAGTCCTTACCAAAGTGAGACATGAGGTTTGCAACTGAGGAGGGTGTACTTGGTACAACAGGTATTATTGTTGAGCCCTCTAGAGACATAGTGGGCTTTTATGAAATGTCAATAAAGGGTGTCCACCTGATGACCCAGTCGTCCTGAGGATAGGAGGAGTAGCACCGCAAGTATTGTTCCAGGGTCTGGTTGGTCCTCTCCGTCTGCCCATTGGACTGGGGGTGGTAGGCCGAGGAGAAGGCCAACTCAATGCCCAAGGTAGCGCACAGAGCCCTCCAGAAGTGGGAATTGAACTGCACTCCCCGATCCAACACGATGTTGGTTGGAATTCCATGTAAGTGGACCACCTCCTTTATAAACGCTTCTGCGGTTTCCGTAGCTATAGGGGTGCCCTTCATTGGGACAAAATGGGCCATTTTTGTGAGCCGGTCCACAACCACCATAATTGTATTGCATCCTGAGGATAGTGGTAATTCCACTATGAAATCCATAGCGATCTGGGACCATGGTCGTTCCGGGATAGGTAGCGGGTTAAGTAGTCCCCAGGCCTTAGATTTCTCTGTCTTATTCCTATTTCAAACAGGACAGGCGGCCACGTAACTCTGACAATACTCTTTCAGCCAAGGCCACCAAAGTGACCGGGAGAGTAACTCTGTTGTCTTATGACCACCGAAGTGCCCAGCCATCTTGGTGTCATGGCAGAGACCGAGGGCTACCGGGCGGAGTTCCTGGGGGACGTACAGCCTGTTCTCCCACCACCACAAGCCCTCTCTTAGTGTACATCGAGGGTCCGGTGGTTCGCTAGGGCCAGTGCAGGATTTCCGGATTCGGGTCAAAAGGTCCTCCTGGGTAAGCAGAAAACTGTGAGCAGGAAGGATGGTATCTGGCGGGGAAATGTCCTCTGGGGCATGGAACATTCTTGACAGAGCATCTGGCTTGACATTCTTTGCCCTGGGCCTGTAGGTGATGTGAACTTGAAAACGACTGAAGAACAGTGCCCACCTTGCCTGTCGGGGTTTCAACCTCTTAGCCATCCGCAGGTACTGAAGGTTTTTATGATCCGTAAAAACCAACATCGGGTGAGCAGCTCCTTCCAGCAGGTACTGCCATTCCTCCAAAGCCGACTTGATGGCCAGCAATTCCCTGTCACCAACGTCATAGTTTCATTCCGGCGGAGATAGCTTCCTGGAAAAGAAGGCAATGGGATAGAGTGAGGCCTTGGGAGCCGGGAGAAGGCGTCTTGATCCTCAGGAGTCCAGCGGAACCATGAGTCCTTCTTTGTGAGTTGGGTTATTGGGGCGATGACTGCAGAAAACCCCTTAATAAATTTCCGATAAAAGTTTGCAAACCCAACAAATCGCTGGACTCCCTTCCTATCAACTGGGGCGGCCACTCCAGGATGGCCGAGACCTTTTGAGGGACCATGGTAATTCCAGCCGTAGAAAGATGGAACCCCAGGAAGGAGATACTGGCACATTCGAAGGCACATTTTTCCGCCTTGGCATAAAGGCCATGCAGCCGGAGACGTTCAAGCACACTCTTGACATGCCTCCGATGCTCTGACAGAGAGGGAGAAAAAATTAAGTTGTCGTCCAGATATACGACTAGGAACTGGTCCAGGAAGTCCCGGAAGATGTCGTTCACTAGGTGCTGGAAGGTCGCTGGGCGTTACACAACCCGAAGGGCATGACCAGGTTGGTGAAGACAGTTGCAGTACCTAACCTCTGGAAAAGCTCTGGGACCAGGGACAACGGGTACCAGTTTTTGATAGTGACCCGATTGAGCTCATGATAGTCAATGCAGGACCGGAGGAAATGGCCCTTCTTCTCCACGAAGAAGATTCCGGCTCCGGCTGGAGAAGTGGATGGCCGGATGAAGCCCTTCTTCAGGTTTTCGTCCAAGTAAGTTTTAAGGGTGGCTAATTCCACTTCAGACAGGGGAAATATCTGACCGAACGGGACCTCTGCTCCCGGTAGGAGGTCGATCAGACAGTCGTAGGACCGATGTGGCGGGAGGACGTCAGCCCCCTTTTACTGAAGATGTCCAGGAACTCATGGTAGGGTGCGGGAACTACCGCACCGGATTCTGGATCGACATATGAGGGGTTCTCCGGCCACTGAGGCAGGCAGTGTTGGGAGCAATAGGAGGATTGTGAGTCCGGAGCCAGGAGAATCCCAGGATAATTGGGTACAGAGGAGACTCAATGACATGCAGCAGCAGAAACTTGGCGTGTCCCCCTCCTGTAGTGGTGTATACAGGGGTGGTCTCCTGGGTGACCATGCCTGACTTGATGTACGACCCGTCGGCTAGCCGGACGACCATGTTCCTTAGGTCGGAGTGGGATCTGGTGATGTGCTGCAAAGGCAAGATCCACGAAGCAGCTACATACGCCCGAATCAAGGATAGCCTGCACCGAGATGGTCCCACTGGGGAGCTGGAAGGAGACTGGAAGCACCAGGTGGGCCTTGTCGCTAGGCAAGTACATTAGGCCATCTGTGGAGTTGGTGGTGCCTTTATCTGCCTTGGTGGGGCAGTTCCTTATCAGGTGCCCGGGGCCCCCACAATAGAGGCACAAGTTCAGCGACATACGTCTCCGGTGTTCTCCGAGAGTAAGAGGCGGGCATGGAAGCCTGGTTTGCATGGGTTCCGGTTGGTCCAGAGAGGAGGCAGCTGGGCTTAGGACCGGGTAGCCGGGGAATGTGGGCGGTGTCCTGGTCGGGCAGCCTGGTCCGGCGGATCTCTCGGCTGCGCGTTCCCGCAAACAGCGATCTGAATGGCCAGATTGACCAGGGCATTGAGGGTGTGCGGGACCTCGACGCGAGCCAGCTCTTTCTTGAGCAACTCTGAGAGACCCAGCCGGAATTGGTAACTGAGGGCTGCATCGTTCCAGGCAGTGTCCGCACTCCACCGCCGGAACTCCCACACATATTCCTCCGCTGGGCGACGGCCCTGCTGCAGGGCATGGAGGGCTGCCTCCGCTGTGGAAGTCTGATAGGGGTCTTCATACAGTTGGCCATTGCCTGGAAGAACCGGTCCAATCTAGTGGTCTCCAGGGATTTCCGCTCCAGGAGGCGGTGAGCCCAGGCTTGAGGACCTTCCCGAAGGAGAGAGACCACAAACCCCACTTTAGTGGCTTCCTGCGAGAAAGTATATACAGGTCACAAGAGGTGCGGAAGGCCCGGAACCTTCCGCGGTCTCCTGAAAAACGTTCAGGCATGGGCACCTTGGGATCATTCGACAATATGACCACGGTGCAGGTATCCGGAGAGCCCGACCCAGTGGATACTGAGGTAGCCAGTCCCTGAACTCTCTTTTCCAGACGGATGTAGTCATCCTGAAGGGTCTGGATGGCTCGGGTGAGCTTAGCAAGGTGCACGCACAGCTCGTCCATGGGAGAGGTCCCCTGCGCAGACTCAGGCATGGCTGTATGTTGCTATCACGTACCTGGCGGATGAGTCTGACTTATGCAGGGGTTACCTCTCTTGCAACCCTGGTTCGAGAATCCCTAATAGTATAGACAGGGAGTTCAGGAGCACAGGGGGGCACTAGGGCTGGACTGGATCACTTGCTGGTGCGTGAAGGTCCACTAGAGCTCGTGCTGAGCAGAAGAGTAGTCATGCGGTCCGGGTCAGCAACTGGCTGGCTAGGAGGTGCAAGTGGAGCAGGCAGGCGGGTGGTCAGGTGCAGGCAGGGTCGGCAATGTCCGGGCAGCGAGGTACAGGTGGATCAGGCAAGAGAATAGTCGTAGACAGGTCGAGAGTCAGGGCAGGCAGAAACCAACAAGATCCAAGGAAAGCCGGGGTCACAGGTACAGGAAAAGTCTCTCAGAGCAAGGCACGGGGTCACAGGAACGCTGTAGAACAGACAGCACCTGCTACAGGGTGCACACTGTTTAAATAGAGCCGCCCGCCGCCGCCTCCTCTGGGAGCGCGAGGAAAGCACAACAAAGTGCAAACAAGTCCTCAGCACAGTCTTCTTCTAACAGACAATTTTGAAAAAAAAAAAAGATATTTTTTACTTTGTGCTATAATAAATATCTAAAATAAATGTAAAATAAACAAATGTCTTCCTCAGTTTAGGCCAATATGTATTATTCTACATATCTTTGTTAAAAAAATCGCAATAAGCGCATATTGATTGATTTGCGCAAAAGTTATAGTGTCTAAAAACTATGGGAATAGATTTATGGCATTTTTATTAATTTATTTATTTTATTAGTAATGGCGGCGATCTGTGTTTTTTATCGGGACTGCGACATTGCGGCGGACAGATCGGACACTTTTGACACTTTTTTGGGACCAGTGACAGTTATACAGCAATCAGTGCTAAAAATAGAAACCGATTATTGTGTAAATGTCACTGGCAGGGAAGGGGTTAACACTAGGGGTGATCAAAGCATTAAATGTGTTCCCTCTGTGGTGTTTCTAACTGTATGGGGGCTGGGCTGACTGGAGGAGGAGAGAGATCGTTGTTCCATATCACTGGGAACAGATGATCTCTCTCAACTCCCCTGCCAGAACGGGGGTCTGCTTTGTTTACACTTGCAGATCCCTGTTTTGCCTGTCTCAGGAGCAATTGCGGGTGGCTGGCGGACATCGAGTCGGCCCCACCCACTGATTGGCTCTCCCCGCTAGTCAGTAAACACACGCACCCCCTGGCGGCACGCATGCGCCCACACCGCACATTTATACGAGCGACGTACCATGAAGGAGATTTACAGGAATAAGTCGATCCGCCTCCGTAAAAAGACGATGTCTGGTCAGCAAGTGGTTAATCAGAACTCCAACATGATCACAGAGCTTCAGGATAAATTGGAGAAAGCCAATGCTAAAATTGAGAACTTGGAGAATAGGTCACACCACTATAATGTGTGTATCAGGGAGCTCCCAGAAGCTCACAGTGATGTGGAGGGAGCAATTCATGAGCTTATGATGGACTTGATACCAGATATTTTCCCTCACCAGATGAAATTAGACAGAATCTGTCATGCCCTCACGCCAGGAGGTCTCCACCAAATACTGTACATGCCTGCTGTCCCACTCCCCCTTCATCTTACAGAGGGGTTGCCTCATTTTTTTCTCCTGCTTAAGGATAGCCTAGTCCGTCCTGTTGATGGTAGTGGCATGGCCACTACTATACCTGCTTGAAATTCAATTTTCAGTTAGATAATACAAGTGGATAGTTTTGAAGAATTACCAGTTGGCTGCAATCTGGCACTGGGCATTAGAATCAAGGAATTGCCTGTTAGTAATGGCTCTGAATGGAGCTTGGATAACCGTTGGGTTCCACAGGGACCCGAGCAGCAGTACTGTTCAGTATATAATGTTTTATAATCTATATTTATAATCACGTCTATTTGCCTTAACACGCTGAGGCGGGTCTGGGAGCCGTACCATGGGAAGAGCTCTCTTCACTACACAAGTGCACAAGGACTACGTCCACGGGGATATCCCCTCTGCTGTGTAAGAGACGCCATCGTTTTCATCCATATAAACTGACTTCTATCTCAGTTTACTATATGCTGATAGACAGAACCGGATTGTACCAGAGCACGTGTGGTCCCAATGAGACAGTGTTAACATCAATACCTGGAATGCGTACAAAGTGACTTCCCACGACCACCATTTTGACACCATCCGTCTAACTATTGTCACAATGTCAACATCTGTGTATCTTGTTTAACAGTGACTGCATTGTGATCCAAGTCCCTATAGAAGCCCGAAATGCGTCGGACTACCTTGGATCATTTCGTTAGTCTTGGTTATATTATTACCACCCTGGCGTCATATTCCATCTTGTGTATGTTATACAGCCAGGATTGTTTGGTATCTTCTTTACACCTATACCATGAACTGTATACATTGTCACTGTCTAAATGATACTTCTTACCTGTACAAATGGGCTGGCCACTGATATACTCAGTTAAGCCAGCACCATGCACGATTTTATGTAATAAATAAAGTGTATGTTTTATCCCACTTTTGTGTAATTCTTCAGGGAAGGGGTTGACCAGCACCGTGAAAGTCCCAATTCTTTTCGCTCTTCCATTTTTCCTATTTGCCTTAACTCCTGTTCGTATTTCAGCATTACAGACATTGATTCGGAATGGATACGCATGCCCCTCCTGTGATCTTGCCTTCATCGGATGGTAGGGGCAACTTTATACTTTGTGCCCTGGGTTTTGATCCCGGGGTGGGTTTTGACTCATTGCTGTTTATATAATTTAATGACTATAACATTTTGCATATTAGGCCATTGGCCATGTACTTTGTCTTTCACTTCTTCTTCTTACTTTCTCTTCTTGTTCCCTTTCCTTTTCCCATATTTAATTCTGACCCTGTGCTCTGGCCCTGTTGATTGGCTATGGAGGATGGAGAAGGCAATGACTCCATATTTTTGGTTTTTGGCTTTGCATCGCATATACCAGGGTGAGTGTGCTCTGCCTGACCATGATGGCTAAGACATATCCTACCAAATACTTCATATTAACCCATAATGTGCACTGATTTAATTCCCTGATCAAAAGAACTAAAGCTTTCCAACATAATCATAAGCAGGTAGCTGATATCCTGTTATTACAGAAAACTAATTTTTCGATAACCTCAACCCCTAGATTCCTTAGTGCTAGGTATCCACAACACTACTTATCTAGCTGCCAGAAAAAACGGGGGGGGGGGGGGGGGT